>JAAEAF010005585.1:0-91493 GCA_011037195.1 Triatoma infestans
AATTTTATACTAATTAAAATTTCCACCAAAGTAATGAAATATATTGTTTTAGAATTATAAACATAAAGTTCTAGTCTAGAAACAGTTCCGCCGGTGTCATATCACTAGTATAGTGTAAATATGTTATGTGGTATCATTCGGAATGTAAACGGCGCGTAAAACAAATATGACAAGAGATCCTAACTATGCCTGTGGACTATATGACAAAAAAAGGGTCAGAAAACAATAAGGAAAGTAACTAAGCTGATCCCACATATGTTTATAATTATAATAAATTGAAAATATCCAAATGAAATATAGGCGTCTTGTATGTACTTAAAAAAATCTTACACAAACCTTTCTCAATACTGCAGCTTACGTAATTGTAATTGACAAATTATATAGTTAGTGTAGCAAATTTAATGAAATTCGTCGGTGTTTGTATGGAGAAAATTGCGTGAAAATACTTTCAAGTAAAAACGCAACTTCCGGTCATCCGATTTTCTTTGAACTCGGAATTTTGACATGTTTAATTGTTATTATTATTATTCACAGGATAGAATTGTGTAATAAACGGAAATAGCACTTTAGAGGAAAACATAACCGCCCACCACTCCCTCAAAAGTATCCTTGAATGAATTTTCCCAGAGAAATGTTTCAAATAAAAGTTGTAGCCCTTTTTGTATGTGTAGTTGATATACTTAATTTAAAGAAAATCGTTGGAGCCGTTTTCAAGAAAATCACAAAAAACTGAAGAAAATCTTCGTATCTGATGCCGTGGTAGTAACCCAAAACAGAATACCCAAGTTTGAGCTTCCTGCAACTTCTTTATAAATTCTTTTCATTTACACACATGTACAGACCGTTTAAAACAAAAAACCACTTTTTTTAACTCAGGGGACCTCAATACTTGAATTTCTGGTGAAAACTCAATTTCGAAAATTTGGCACGATCGCAGTACTTCCTCTTAGTATTATTAGTAAGCGAAAGTTAAAAGGAGAGAATATTGATAAAGAGAAGATTGTCATCAGAAGCTAGTAGAACATTAGGTTAAAGTTAAATAACAACTATTTTATGTTTTCTGATATTTAGTTTCTTGTTAAATTAATTATAAACTGTTGGAACCAGTGTTTAATTTAAGGACTTTTACTTTACACTACTACTACTACTACTATCTGTATCTTTTGCAATTCAATTAAAACCTTAAAATTTGTTTAATTCAAACAAATAGTATAAACAACATTGTGTTTACTTTTAATCCTATAGGTTAAAGATCATTTTTACTCTCTTGAGATTAATAGTACAATATTATATCCAGTAATTTTAATGGAATAATTGTCACATTATTGAATTATTGTAGAAAAAGAAAGTTTGATTGAATTAAAATTTTCCGCTAAAGTGCTATTTCAGTTTTCTATTACAATTCTATCATCTAAATAATATTAATTAGAATTGAATATGTTGTTGAAATTCCAAGTTTGAAGTAAATCAGATGACCGGAAGTGCGTTTTTACTGAAATGTATTTTTTCAGTTTTCTACTATTTTCTCTAAAAACGGCTCCAACGATTTTCTTTAAACAACATATATATAAAGAGCTACAACTTTTATTTTTCCTGGTAAAGTAATTTAAGAGGGCTTTTGGTGGAGGGATGGGATTATGTTTTTCTCTAAAGTGGTATCATAGTTGATTATACATTTCTACCATCTAAACAAAATTAATTAGAAATAATTAGATTGCCGAAATTACGAATTTCAAGAAAAATTAGTAATCCGAAAGTGCATTTTTATTGAACAGTTTCCTCAGTTTTTGCTCTTTTCTCCGTAATAACACCGACGAATTTCATTAAATTTGGTGTAATAAACTATAAAATTTGTCAATAACATGAAAAATTGGAGTAAGAGAAAGTTGTGTAGTATATCATACCAGATTTTTTATATAAAATCAAAATGTGAATTAAAATAAATTGTTAATTTCCTAATGGATACTTTTGTATGAGGACGCTATATTTTTTTCTTACTGGGAAATTTTTCTGAGAGGCAGTCTTGTTTCAGATGAACACATTTATTATAAAAATGAGAGAAGAGAAAAAGAAATATCCCCCACCTTTATATGAAAAATTATGCTATGTCAAAACATTTATTGAAATTCCATGAATGCAAAGTTATATAAGATAATGGTTTTTATTTAACTATGATAATATTTCTTTGTATTGGAAAGAAAGCGGAGCCATAAGGCGTTAGTGCCAGCTTACTTTGGCGCCCTGGAGGGTGCTATATCACACCGCCCCATAATCCGCCACTGATTTAATATTATCACCCATATTGTGAAACTGAAAAATGTAAATTACACGCTTATTGCCTGTGAAAAATACAGCTGGATTAAGTTCCCAGATAAGAGTGTACTTCTACTATATATATCATCCTTTCTCACTCTTCTTGCGGTTTGATTAAGCGCAGATGTGAATCAGAACATAAACCTCCAAAAATTAATGTGTGAATTATTTTTTGAAATGTTAAGGCTTGCACAGCAGCAACCTGAAAATACATGAAAAATTCATTCATGGATTCATTTACTTCATTCATTCACCACCATTCATATTACATTCATTTACCACTATTTTGCTTCCTTATACATAATATTATTTTTATAAATCTTAGATATTCATGTTTAATTAATATCAAAAATAATGTTGTAGGGAAGGATCTATTAAAGTAGGAGATAGATTGTTAGCGGTAGACGGACAGAGATTAGGTGGGCTTAATCTTGCTGAGGCACAAAGGTTATTAACTGCATGTGGTACTGGTCGTTTAGCTTGCCTCACCATAGAATATGATATATCTGTTATGGATAGGTGAGTATAGCAAAAATGTAATACAGCACTTTTTTTTTAGCAAAAAAAAAAAAACGAATGAACAAACAAAAAATATGCAGTATTTTTTTTAATTATTAATAATAATGTTTTTAGGCTGAGAAATACAGGACCCCTTTTAGTTGAAATAGACAGGGGTAACGAGATAACTGATTTAGGACTTAGCCTGGTAGATTCTCCAACAGGTGTAATAGTATCGAGAGTAAGGACTGCCGGCATAGCGGAAAGGTAAGTGGGGGGAAGGATTACAATCAAATTATTTTGTTTACTCAAACATTTAAGATTATAAAACAGAATTTTCCTGCTTCACTGTCGCTTCGTTATAAAATAAAACTTCTGAATAATTTAAGAGTTTAGATAAATTGATTTACATGAGTATTTTATAAGTGGCGACTGGGATTTGAAAAATGTGAAAATTGCAATCGTAGTAATTGAAATTAATTTTTAAACACCCTAAAATGAAAATATAAATAAATAAATAAATCATCTTCTAAATATTCCTCTTCTTCAGAAAAATTGGCTATATTTAAAAATTAAAAAGTACACTTCTCTGCTTCAGAAATCATGTTTGGTTGGAATTGCCATTATTATTTCCAAAGTTTAATGACTGCTGCTGTAAAAACTCAAATTAAAGTGATTTTTTTATTAGGAAGTGTAAACCTTATTTGGTCCGCTATAATTGCATCCCTTGCCTATATTAACAACAGTAGTTAATAATAATAATAATAATAAAGGTCTTTATTAAAAAGTGTTTTACATAAAATTATAAAGTATTAACTACAAAATATTGGTATAGACATGTTCATGGTCCTTAGACCGTCTGAAGAGTCATCAAACAAAAGTTATAAACAATTTAGTACAGCAGGCTTCCACAAAAGCAAAAGAAGAGACAAAGAAAAACTTTATATAATAGTTAGAAAATTAGTACTAACAAAAAGGAAAAACAACAAAATGAGGCAAAAGAAACGTAGTAATATCATAAATAAAAGCAGAGAACTTACAAACAGAAATGAACATTGATTGCAAACTTAAAAAAGAGAATACTTCTACATAATATAATAAATAAATGCTAAAAACTAGATCAAAAGAAGAATGAAAACCATAAAAATCATACCGTCATAAGGTAACCCAATTATATCATTGCATATATAAGGATCAATAGTTAAACTCAGATACTAGAAAGAAACTTTTACTGCTAAGCTTCTTTGCAAACTTTAACCAGATTACCTCAGTCTTTCCCGTAGTTATCAGGGGAAGAAGCTTTAGGATTTCCTCTAATTTGCTATTTCATTATAGTTATGCTATTCTTTCGTCTATGTATATAATATTTATAAGAATTTAATGTATCGGCCAAAATTTTGAGTTTGATGAAAATCGGTTTAACAAGAACAATTTTTATACACTATTTCGGATGTATAAATACAATTTCAATTATATGTGAAATTTGAGACTGAGTATTACCGGTCTAAATAATATGAGTGTTTCATATCAAATTTTTTGTTTTCTTAATTCAGCAATTTATTTATTTATTTATTTTTATTTGCTGCGAAAAAATACATGGTTTTCATTCCTACGCGTGATCCTTTTTTTATTAATTTCATTGTATTTATGTTTTTTTTTTTTTTAGGTGTGGAGCATTCCTACCTGGTGACCAGATCCTAGCTGTTAACCAGTTTCGAGTTGACCGCATGTCTGTTGTAGATGTGCATCACCTTCTTACTGCCTGCGATTCTTCACTTCTTCAAATAGAAGTCTTGCCGATAGCCACCTCTAGTCCGCGTCTTTCATCTTTCGCTCAAAATATTTCTAGCCGAAAACAAGCTAGCTGTACCAGTCAGTTGCAATCTCAACAGTTTTATCAGAAGTCACCGAGAGGTGATTCTCTGTGTAATGGTCAGAGATTCTGTGATCAAGATATTAACGACAATAATCTTTTTCATAAGATGTCTCCTTCTAGGAATAATTACTCGAGAAAAGATGAACCTCCACCTCTACCCCATCCAAATCTTATAAACGAAGGTAAATTAATAAGAAAATTATATTAAAATATCAACATTTAATTATTTTTCACTCCACCATCATTTTTTTATCATATTGTATCACCGTTAGTGATTGGCCTATTCCTCTTTTACCTTCTCCAGTCCAATCTAATGCTCAGGATGGTTGTATCGTTATTTTTAGAGTAATAAGTAGGGTTTCTAATACTTTTAATCCGGTTTTCCTCCTCCGGTTCAATTTAATTACACATTAACAATTAATAGGAAAAGGACCACTTTAGTTTTTTTTTATATTAAAAAAAATTATACTTTTACTAAGTCCAGTCTTTGTCACAGAAAGGTTCGTCGGACCTCCAGAACTTAGAATAGAATCGGGCCTGGTCACACTTAACTCCTCGCCTGGCCAAAGCTATGGTTTGGAATTCAGAACCACCAATCACAAAAAAGGCGTAATCGTTTGTTTCATTCAACCGCATGGTGTAGCAGAGAGGTAAAAACATATATTTATTTTTATATGCAAACTGTTAATGGTAATAAAAACAATAATTGCAGAAATGTTTAAACTAAATAAAAAATATTAGTGTCAGTTTATTTGTGTTTTGCACAAAAAATCTTTTAACATTAGGTCAGGAGCATTGCAGGTTGGTGATCGCTTGCTATCTGCAAATGGTCACTTGTTTCCAGAAGGTGTTACCACTTTAGAAGAAATTGTTCAAGGAGAAGTGAAACTTGCTGTTCAGTTTGATGTAGAAGTGCATAGATGCCAATCTGGAGTGAAACAAGTCCGATTAGAGAGGACGCAAAGCTCAGGATTCGGCTTCATTATTACTGGTAACTATCATTAATTGAAATTGGTTTTCAAACCAGAACCATCAACAAACTTCTGCCCCACCAGCAAACTAAATAAATTCTTCTCAAGAATAAAAGACCCTATCTAAAAACCTAACAAAGACATACTGTATACAAACTTCAGTGTATTACACTTAACTGCAACGCTTGCTATATAGGTGAATCCAAACAGTTTTTAGAGAAAAGTCTCAGACAACATGAACTAGACATTAACAAAAAAACTGACAGCACTGCTCTCTCTAAACATGTTGTGACTTTTAAATCATACTATCGATTTTAATAACCTTTCCATTTTAACCATTTATCATAACCATTCAAAACGTCTTCTATCCGAATCGTTACAAATTCACCTTTAACCCAAAGAAATCATAAATTCATCTTACAATATTTTTCTAACGCTAAACAAAGACACTCGCCAGTAATTTGTTCTTTCAAATTTGAAATTGCCGCGCCTTACTATAAACATTTTTCTTATCCTTCCCACCTTTTAACATTTTTTTTTTTTAATTCCAAGAAATACTCTCTTCATTTCAATCTCAACATTCTCAATGTACCTCCTCTCCTACCCTAAAGATATCTTTATCTTTTTTTATTTTATTTTCTCTTATTGTTTAATATTATTTCATTTAATTAACCGTCATTTCTGTATTATAATTTCTTTTTTTTAATATCTTGTGCTCAATTTGTTCTGTTAATAGTTCTTTAATTTAAATTTTTCTTTTTTTTGTTATTAATCTATACACTTTTTCTTTACTATATATTGTACAATAATGTACCTTTTCTCCAATAAATTTTGCGGAGCTCCCGAAGAAGGGCACCAATGGTGCAACAAAGAATTCTTTTTTCTTTAAAAACTACTCTGGCCATTGCCGCATAAACATCTCATTATCATTAATTTATTTTATTTCGCTCACTGATAACTAGGTGAACTAGTTGTAACTTAACTGTCATGTCAGACTTGTTTTCTGTCTGATGTTTAATTTCAGTTCATGGCAAATCTTCATCAGACGTGGATGGTCGAATCACTTCCTTTCTGGTCTATATATATTACAATAAAATTTTATAAATTCCCTATAGTAATGCAGTTAGTGAATAACATATTAATAGAAATTTGCTAATCTAGTGATTTTACTGAATTAAGAAATATGTAAAAAAAATAGGCTCACCTTGGTGGGAGCATTTAAAAAAAAAAAATTATTTTCAACAATCAGAATGAAAAATTGCAAAATTCATGTGACTTTCTCTTTCTATATTTCTTAACTTCCAACTGACAATTTTTTTCTTAGATATTTTTTTTTTACTTGGAAAAATGCGAAATAAAACTTGAAATATTAAGTTACAATACCGAGCGTCTGACAATAAGGTTATGATCAAGATCGGTTAACTGGGTATATTACTTGTACTTAATGGATTTTTTAGTTTTCCAAATTTTCTAAAACAATGGTTCCAGCGATTTCTTTTAAATTTAAAATATAAAGATCTACAAGTTTTACTTGAAACATTTTTCCCGCTAATTCATTAAAGCGTTTCTATGACCCTAAGCTTACCCTTAAAAATGTCGCGTCTTTATATTGTAAGGGATACTCCATCCCCAATTCTCATAGTTCTAAATTTTCTTAAACATAATAATTTTACTTTTTTTTAATGCTGTAATTTTTTTAAAATATTGAATTGCCTGCAATGATATATAGAAAACAAACACATGAACTATAATGAAGCGGCACTTTAGAATGAAGCGCGAATCCAAGGGCCATCCAAAACCTCCTAAAGTTAATTTTCAGGAAAACAATTTCATATAAAAGTGATAGGACTTTTAAGAGCAGTTAGTATACCAAATTTAAAGACACCCGCTGGTTTCGTTATCAAGAAAATTGGGGAAAAAGTGAAAAGAGGTTCAGGATATTCGCAATTCTGATTTTGTCAAACTCAGGATTTTAACAACATATTTATTGTGATCATATTTTTAAATGCCAGGTCCATAAATACAGTGAAAAGCAACAAAACGTCACCCATTCCCTAGATCTCTATTAAAATATTTTTTTCAGAAAAGTGATTCAGATAAAAGTGACATACTTATATATTGCAATATGTATACAAAGTTTAAACAAATAGTCAAAATTTTTTCAGAAAATCGCAAATAAAGGAAAATCCATCAGAAGATAGAGAAAGTAAAAGTATGGTTATTAAATATAAATATAAACTACAAAATATTAAATATAAGTTAATAAACTGTATGATAATAATAAGCCTCTTGAAATATTTTAATATTTTATTTTTTCCTTATTTACAAAAATTAATTAATTTTTTCTTTTCTGTGTAATGAATTAATTAAAATGGGTTTTTCCACTTTTGAATTTAAGCCTTTTTATTATTTAGTTTTCTGTTATTATTTTTTCCGTGTTACTTTTGTTTTCAGATTCTCCTGATGGTGGTATTGTCGTTTCTGAAGTCCAATGGGGTTCTGTAGCACATAGAAGCGGAATGATGCGCGTTGGAGATCGTCTTGTAGCGATCGATGGTAATAAAGTTGATGACATGGGAACTGCAATGAGAGTGTTTAGAAAATGTGGACAAGAAGTTGTGTTTCATCTTATGTCACCAGAATGTAAGTTGAGATTGTGGAAGTTTGGATTATTTGAATATATTTAAATATATAAAGTTTTGCTCGACGACTGTAAACGTTGGATGGCTGGCGAATCATATCGTCTATGAAGATTAGATAAATCAACGCCCATAACATTGAATAAAACCATAAAAATTTTCAAATGTTATGTTAGGAATTTCTGTGCTACTCTCCTAAAATTTTTCAAATAAAAGTGCATACATTTATAACTGTGCTGTAAGTTCAAGTTAAAGAAACGTCTTTATAGCCGGTTTTCGAGAAAATTCAAAACACTATTCTGTAAAGTGGTAAACCTTTAATTATAACAAGAAATATCATTTAGGAAATTCATAATTAACTAAAAATAGAATAATAGATATTTCAATTTAGTTAAATTAATAATACTTTGTATGTTCATTAATTATACCCATTGTTTGTAGGTAGCAGTAAATTACAGCTTGTAATTATACCATAATTTCCTCTAATTTGACTTCTAATCTAAATTTTTAGGTCTTGTTTTTTTTTTCCATTTATATTAATTATTATATTTATTTTATATTAAAATCAGTTAATTTGTTTACTTCTTATGATGCCTATACCGCATTTACAATATTAAAAATATATTCATCCATTTTCGAACCTATTTTGATCTTGCAATAAACTAATATAGAAAAATCTGTTGTGAAACACTCACACGACTTTCTCTTATTCTAATTAACACAATTTAATTAAGAAATATTCCTTAAAATTGCAACGTTACAATGGTTAGTTGGGCTGACCATAAAAATGGTGTTGAGGATTTTAGTTGTATACCGCTACGGCCTTATGTGAAGCGTTCTTGGTCAAAACAAAGAAAGCTTGTACAAATTTAAATTTAAACTGACAGAACTTCAATACCCCTCTAAAATCAAATTTTTTCAGAAAAATATTTCAAATAAAAGTTATACGTTTCTACCTTGCAGCAAGCATTCCAAGTTTAAAGGAAATAGTTGTAACAGTTACCGAGAAAATTCTAAAAAAAAAAACTCAAAAACCTATTCTGTAAAATCGCACTTCCGGTTAACCGCTTTTTTTTGGATGTTTCACTTTAGAGGATAAAAGGCATAAGGCTACCGTTTCCCCAGAAGTCCCAAAAAACAATTTTCTCGGGACAAAATGTTTCAAATAAAAGTGATAAGTACTTATGTTTGTAGATAGTATTCGAAGTTTAAAGAAAATCGTTGGAGCAGTTTTGAGAAAAATCACGAAAAAAATGAAAAAAAAAAAAAACATTCAGTGAAGTTGCACTTCCATTGATGGATTTCACTCGAAACGTTCGGCGACTTTTCGTTTTTGAGATATTCTGTTAAAACACATACACACAGACCATTCGCTAAAAACATTTTTTTCATATTTAGGAGGCCCCAGATCATATTTTTCCGGTAAAAACTCTATTTAGAAAACGATCGCAATACTATCTTTTACTAGGAGTAAGTTAAAATAAAAAATCACGATTTCTTATCTTCTTGTGATTGCTTAGACCGAATTTCTAAGAATAAAACCTTATTAAAATATTCATCGAGCACAAAATATATATTTCCTTTAGAACTGAGTTTTGAAAATCAGGGAGGATTGCAATGCTATCTCAAGCAGTAAAATGTAAAATATTATGACTTCAATAATTAACAAAGATATGATATTTATATTTGATTTTTTAATATGTTATTACGTCATAATGGGTTGTCACCTATATTAATAATACTATTCCAGCACACTTGGATATGGGATACTCTAGCCCAGGTCTTCCATCTGTCGATTCTGCTGTTGAGTCTTGGGATTCAGGAATGGAACCAGCACTGATAAATAATGGTGGGCTAATGTTTAAAGTAAATTTAATGAATATAATGATTATTATAAGTGTTAAATTACATCCAAATAGTTATTATTTATAAAAATTGCATCCAAATTTTAACTGTGAGGCTATTATGATGACTAAAGAAAATGGCTTAGCAGAAACTTGTTCTGTAAATTTCCACTGGGCTGGTAGCTTATTTCTCACATACTCAGGATACCGTTGCATGGATACTGGAGACTATGCTGTCAATCATTGGAGACAAGATGATCCAGGGTCGGAAAGTGTTAACAGTTTGACAACCCAGCAATCGGACGAGGAAGAAGAAACTTGCTCATCATTAAGATTGTCAGAAAGCATTGCAGATGGCAACCGGGTGCATCTTCCTCCACCTAGACCTCCTCCATCACCACCTTGTCCTTTGCAGACAAATTACAAAACTAGGAAAGTAACACTTCCACTGCACTGGAGAGGTTCTAGTATTAATACAAATGCGTAAGACATTATTTTTTTATTATTTATTTTGTAAAGTGTGTATGATGAATAGTGGTCACAGTGGATATTCAAAAGAAATAAATACATTTTACTTTGGTGGAACAACTATTTCCGAGGATGTTCCAGTTTTAAATGTTAAGCATTCGAAAATGGATAGGAATGTAAGCGGTTGTTTTCCCAAGATTTTTATTAAACGTTTGGTTAACATTTAATACATAAAAACTGCAGGGAGTCGGAGTACCATATTCACATGTTAGTTTTTTTTAGGATATTCAGATAAAGAATGGATCACATTGCAGCGATAATACTGATGGTGCTAAGAAGTGAACCTAACTTTTGAACTCCACCTTAATCCTGGTAGATTCAATTTTATCCAGAAATATTTTAAATAAAAGTAATAGGTAGAGATATGTGCAGTTACCATTTAAAGCTGAAAGGAAATTGTTAGCGCCATAGTTGAAGTAATTCCGAAAACACAGTTTTTTTCATAATACTACTTATTCTGTAAAGTCACACAAGTTAACGTATTTTCTTCAAACTTTGAATTCTAGGGACGCACTCAATATAATATGTAAATAGTAGAACATGTCATTGCATTGAAGTGACACTTTAGAGAAAATCTTAATGTTGCAGTTTTCCCCAAAATTCCCAGATATCAATTTTCTGGGAAGACAGTTTAAATAAAAGTGCATAATTTTCAAATATTAACTAAATGTATTTAGTTAGTAAGCGAAGTTTAAAGAAAATCGATGGAGCAATTTTCCAGAAAATTTCCTAAAAAAAAAATCTGTTGTGAAACACTCACAAGACTTTCTCTTACTGCAGTTAATAGAATTACAAAAATTTGAAAAATTTTCTTTAAACTTTTTCATAACTCTAGCATAAATATAGAAGGGTGAGGTTACATGCTGGTAGTACCTTGGCTCAGGTATTTACATTGTAGGCCAGAAAACAACGTTAATATCAACTTAAACAACATTTGAAATTAAACGCCCTTCATATTCTGCAGAATTCTCTAAAATCAGTTTTTTCCGAAAAAATCTTTTCGGTACAATTTACAGAATTTATGCAGTCAGCATTCAAAGTTCAAAGAAAATCGTTTTAGAGAAAATTAAAAAAAAAAACAAACTCAAAAACCTATTCTATAAAATCGCACTTCCGTTGAACCAATTTCCTACAAATTTTAAATTCTAGTAATCTTTCTAATGGATATTAATATTATATAGGACAGTACCACAAATTTATTGATATGGTACTTTAGGGGGAAGCATAACGCTATCCTTCTCTCAGAACCCCCCAAAAAATCAATTTTCCTAGGAGAATGTTTCAGTAAAAGTGATAGGTATTTATATGTGATGATAGGATGCGAATATTAAAGAAAATCTTGATGGCGTTTTCGTGGAAATCGCGAACTGAAAAAATAAAAATTCATTCAGCAAAGTCGTACTTCCGGTTCATGGATTTGCCTGAAAACTTCATGTTCGATATGGTGGTAGTACCTAAACGTAGTTCCTGCGATTTCTTGTTTTTGAGATATTTTCTTAACACACACGCACACACACACAGACCATTCACTAAAAACATTTCTTTTCGCACCCAGGGTAACTCATAACATGTATATTCGATTAAAACTCAATTTCGTAAAGTTGACACGATTCTATGTTTGGATATACGGGCTTTTGAATTTAAGTAAGATTCTAAAGTAGATAAAGAAGAAATTCTAAAGCCAATTCCAAAATAATGATTTTTTTTTCTTTGTTCATTTTAATGAAAAAGCAAATTACTAAAGAACTTTATCGCAAAGTTTTTTGATTCCTTATCCGTTTCTAAAGGCTGGACATTTAAAATCGCTTTGCATAGCGTAGGGCTGGGTCGCTCCCCATAGCCATTAAACAAAAAAAATAATTATATTGTTTTATAATGAATTATTATTAATTTTATTTAACTTTTCATTTCTTTAGTCATTCAAGTGTTTATTATTATGTGTTTTACAGATTAGAAAATTTAGATCACACTCCAAATGAACCATGTACTCAGCCATCCCCGCAGGTGAGCTCCTTTACTACATTTAGAGGACCAAAGAGCTCCGAAGTTCAAAATAGTGTTAGGAATCAATCGCAAAATGTTTTCCAGGTAACTGAATGAATTTTTTGCTGCAATTTTTTTACATCATTTTATTTTTTTATAAAATTATTTATTTAAATTATTTAAAAGTTTCTCTGAATCAGATGCTACAGGATGTCTATTTTTTTAAAGCTGATATATTATTAATAACTTTACACTTTTAACAATTTGATTCGTATGCTAAATGAAATTTATATATATACTGATGATGTTCTTTTTTTTATTTGAAGTCTAATTTTATTAGCAGATCATAGCATTTAGCAGAACATATATCACGTAGATTTTTCGAAGTTGAGTTTTTACTGAAAATAAATTTTATGAGATATCAAGAACATCGAAAAATATATACTTAGATAATGGTCTTGTGTATGAAGTCCTCACGCATTGGACTAGTTGCTAACGCACTCGCCTTTCGTGTGAGAATTCAGGGGTCGATTCCCGTGAGAGCAAAGTCGGTGTTGACCCAGCATCATGAGAAAAAATGGGAAGCTACAGTTGGTAGCACGCCTAGGAAGATCAGAACTAAACGGCGGAGGAACTGCGGCGTGCTTACCAATATATCGCCGTCTGGCGAGCCTGCCCATATGGATGGGGAGGAGAGTAAAACCGCATTAAAAAAATTGCAAGCATTCCAGAATAAAGTACTGCCTTGGGTGGTTAATGCGTATTGTACATATCCACAAGGAATTAGAAACCTTAACAAAGTCTTCACAGACATGACAGCACATAGATTTGTAGATAACTTAACAAAGTACAGACCACCAACTCAGACTGAAAACAACCCGACGACTAAAACCAAAATTACCTCAGGACGTACTACAAGATTTAGCAGCCAACTATATTAGTTAAAATATACATATCTTGTTTTATTATTTTGTAAGGCAGTTATAAGCTGTCAGGAAAATAAAGATATTTTTCTTCTTCTGATATCAGACTTCCCTCTTAAGAGCCATTTCAGTTTAATTATATAAATCCATCATGTATACAATTTTAAGGTCCAATTAATCTCTTATAAAAATTCCGTTGTTGGAGAAAATTGTTAACTTACTAGTTGAGAAATGCAGTAAGGGAAATGTGAAAGATTGTTTCACACAATTTTTTTTTTCTTTTTAGGAATTTTTGTTTTAAATATAGAATTTTAATTGGGCAAAATTATAGTCATTTGTAGATATCCAAACTTAATTTTCCAGAATTAGTTACTAAAAGTCTTACTTTTATTATACTTTTAGAGAACTTTAAAATGTTGAGGCTTATACCGCATTTTATTAAAAGGTAAAATGCGGTCTACATTTTCATCTGCCTTGAAAATGATGTAACTCTATACTTAGTTTAAGAAATTCTCTTTTATTTTTTTTTACAAATTGATAAATTATTTGTTTTATATTTGACCGAAGTAAATTATGCTAGCATGTTTGATTTGTCTTTTCATTAGGTAACACTTTACAAAAGCATGCTTTTTGATGACTTTGGCTTCTCAGTCTCGGATGGTCTATATGAAAAAGGTGTGTTTGTAAATACTATCAAACCAGGAAGTCCGGCTGATATGTGCGGCATGCTTAAACAATATGATAAAATTATTCAGGTCAGTTATCAGGGCAATCACATTTTTCAATTATTGTCATATTTTGCATATTATTAAGTAATAGTCTAATAAGTTTTACAAAATTGTGTTAAGATAATTCCTATTCATTTGTAAAATATAAATATACTTATTTTGGGTTTGCAGGTTAATGATGTACCCACACATGATCTCGATTGCTGTTTAACAGTTCCATTGATGGCATCAGCAGGGAAAAAACTTACTTTGACTTTAGTGAGATATCAAGACAGGCAAGGCGCTGGTGTATGTATTCTTAATAATATTATAGCATATTACTATGATAGCGATAAATATTTACTCTTTGTTGTGGCAAAACCTTAATGCAAGTGCTGTCCAAATAAAGCTCCTTTCTTACCGAAGGAATGATATTACATGTAAAAGTCAACTTATTCAATTACGTCAAGATTCTGGCCTTAAGAGCGAGTTCGGTAAATTTACAAGCCAAGATTTAAAAAAGTACAACCACATAAAGGGTCTGGGTTTATAAATTTATTTCACCTTATATTAACCATTAAAAGGATTTTGAATGGTCATAATAAAAAATTATGTGTGGTAATAAATAAAGTTTGTGGAGCAATAAAAGAAGGAAACAGCATGCATGCACGAAAATAGCTTGGGTATTTTATTGGGTTGCTTATATTTGTTATATACAAATGCTTCAGAGCAAAAAAAAATAAAAATTAGAAAAAAGTAAACTAGATGCCAGAGATACAGTAGTTTTGTGAGCAAAATTACAGTTTCATATAATGTCTTCTTTGAATTCCGGATTATCACTTAAAGTCTTCTTTTTTAGAATAGTGTATGGTTTATTTTATTTTATTTATTTTTCAATGGACAAGTTAAACTAAATGGTTGGTAACTTAGAGGTAGCGTAGAATAGTAGCAATTTTGATATGAGCAGTCTTCACTGGGCAGTGCTACGATTGTTTAATTTGGCTCTTTAATATATGATAAAGAACATTTGTGCCATATTAAAATCTTTAAGGCTATGATAATGACAGTTGCTTGTTTTTCTTAATTCTAATTGATTTCGGATATTCCTCAGTTGTCGGAGTTTTTAGACTAACTATCCAGAAATGTTGAGAGTACTACAGCGGAATAACTCATTTAAAATTACATAAATTATTTATAATTTGGGATTTCTTAAATTAAAATAATTTTAAAGAAGTTCTTATGCACGAAATTTATTAATAATATAGGGCACACTTAGTTGACTATATCTCGGCTATTAACAGCTAAAGGTAGTTACTCTTGAGAGAGGTCTAGGTCTTCAGATGTGGCCACTAAGCAAAAATTGGTCATATCTGAAGTTGCTCCATAAGAGGATTACAGTCTTGCATTATGTAAATCCAGCCCAGCCTACCTTACTATAATTCAGTGATTTAATTAGATATTTAATCTGTTATCATTAGGTGCAGCAGTGGGTAGAAGAAGTAGCGGAAGAAGCACAGCCGGAACGGAAATTTAAACAAACAGAAACACTTTAACAGTAATTTAAGTAATTAAACAGTTCCTAAAATTCTAAGAACCTAAAAAAATAAATAAATATCAATGTTTTGTAATTATTTACCATATCGATAGGGTTAGACATTAATTATCGACTAGCTAGATGCTTTAACAATATAAGAAGACTATTATGTTATTTTATTTTATAATAAGGTGTGTATTTAGTTTCGTTTTATAATAACTCAACAAATACAATTGTACAAGAAATTTTTTGATGAAATAATAGAATAATTACATTATTATATATAACTTATTTCTATTTTTTTTACTTTTGTCTCATAAGTTAAAGAACTTTCTTCCAGTATTATTCAGTTGGCATTTATAACAATAACTTATAGTTTGGTTTCCAATAAGGGACTACAAAGGTGCAGAGGAATATTTACTGCCAAGTCACAGATTAACCAGTAGCACAATAACTTATAGTTTGGTTTCCAATAAGGGACAAGAAAGGTGCAAAGGAATATTTACTGCCAAGTCAATTCAGATTAACCAGTAAAAATGCTCATTTTTTTATTGCTTAATTTTTTTTTTGTTCCAAAATTTCAAGATTATTATCTTTATTTTTTTAAAAAAAAGACAACTTTATTTTTTAGTTTGTGGAGTATAAAACCATTTTATATTTTTCATTTCATGCCAATTCCTCCGTTACTGATTCCTCTTTTGTTCATTTCGAATAAAATTTATTATTAAATTCGGGAGATGATGGAAATTCATATTCTCTTACTTCATAACCTAGTAAATTTAAATTTATTTTTATTAGAACATATTTTTTTTAACTTATTAATGCATGCCGAACTTAGTTAATACAAATTTTAAATACTAATTCTGTGCAATGAATTTAATAAGAACAGTAACAAAAAAAGATAATACCAAAACTAAAATAAATGTTCATATTCTGTTCCACTCGGCAGCCTTGATGTCCCATATCCCTGTTCCTTTCTGCTCGAATTCATTAAAATCCCATTTCTTTTTCTGTAATTGATTTATTAATCGACTAGAAGGTTTTTTCATTTGTTTTCTCCCAATTTCTGGATTCCGTACTTGTTTTTCAGAACAATTTATCAATTGACCATAGTATTCGTCCAGATCGGTGTAAAACTGTTCCCGTGGAGGTGATGTCGATGGTTCAGGACCTTCTTTACGATCTTTTCCACATCTGCCTAAATTACTGGAGTAAATTTGAAATTAAATAAATTTTATTTAGAAATAAAATGTAATACTTACATGTGAGAAGTGAGGTTATCCAATGCAACTTATACAATATGGAGACTATTAAGCAGAATATATAATGTTCCCGATTCTTGATGAATCTTTATTAAATGATGTAATAACTTTTCAAAATCAAATATATCTAAAATATTAAATTTAAATATGATACAAGACCATCCCCTCCCTCCAAGTACTTCTTTTAGGTAAGGAAAACTGATTAGCTCATTTCTCTTAGAAAAACTGAAAATTTACCTATGCCAGGATCAACATTCTTTCCTACACTAAGACACATTTGTTCTTGAATCAACATAGGATTCGTCAAAAGAAGCTGTCGATTGGAAGTGCAACTTTGTGGAACGGTTTTCCAATTCTTTGCGCTTTTCGGTTCCAACGATTTTATTTAAATTTACTCCTCTAAGAACCCATAAATAGATATAGCTTTTATTTTTAAAGTTCTAGAATTTCTAGATAAGATAAATGAATTTGTCAGGAGTAAATTTTCAATTATTTCTCAACTATCTAAACAGATAACTAATAATTAATAGTCTATAGCAATCTACAAATATAATTATATTTTTACCCTTTGTGGTTTCCCATAAGTGGAAAAGGATTAACCACTTGGAAGATTTTACATAGAGCATTTTACACCCAAAAATTATACAACACACATAGATGGATGAAAACTGATGGGTGCAAAACTTGAGTTTTGCAGTACCACAGCTGAAATTTAGCTCCCATCTCACACATCCACACTTATGATTGTGCATCGCAGATAACTTTTTCTGAACACAAACACTATCTCTGGCAGTCACAATAGACCTTTAAGCGCAATGGATTTGGCTTATGGCCTCCATTCACGAATCTATATTTATCCATTGCGGATCTCAAAAAAAAAAAAACTTCAAAATCAGTATCCTAATGTTTAACAAAACATCCCTGAATTATTTTTTTTTGATAAAAGTGAAATTTACAAATCTTTGGAGATAATTCAATAGAAAACTAACGGTTGATAACATAAGAATGTTTCTGCGATTATTTATCATAAAATTTATTTCTTTATCGAGTATAGGAGCAAAAGAAGCAATATTTGAGTTAATCGAAATGGAATTCTGAAAAAGAAGTTAAAAATGACAACTAGTAGCAAGAATATGCCTCCAGATAATTCTGTAAGTTATGAAACGATTTAAATGAAATTGAAAAAAGAAGATACATAATTAAAAATCATGGTATTTATAACTTGTCTTTTCTAAAAATCAAGTTCATATACCTTTTGGATTAGGTTAATTTAGGTCTCAAAATTTAATTTATTTCTTAAGAATGCTAACAAGTTTACACTAAATTTCTGAAAAAAAGAAGAAGGATTAGTGAACAATTAATCAGCATGATCTTTTAGATATCCACGGTCATTTACAATTTGTCTTTACTCAAGTGTTTTTTTCAATTAATCAATATTTCGATGAATATAAATTTACTTTATTGGAATCTAAATGGATTAATAAACCCATTAAGATGAAAACAAAAAACAAAGTGATTGATCTATGACAATATTTAATAATATTTTAGGGGGACCTTCCTCGTTAAATTAAATGGGGAAAACTTGGCAATATAATTCGTACCGTAAATACGATCTCTTTTTAATATTGCTTTTAAAGTAAAAAACAAGTCTCAGTTGTTAAGATGTTAAATTGTGATATCCCTTAAATCTTATATGAAATTTTATCTTAAATCTTCAATTAATTTTAGTTGGCATTCTAAAAAAAGAAAAATATTTAATAATAAGAAAATAATAATAAAAAGAAAACAAAAATGAGAAATAATAAAGGTGTCTGAAATAATACCTACCTTGAAATGGGACATTTACAGATAGCACATCTATCCAGAGAATTATTAGATCCTTCAGACATCTCCTTATTGTCAACATTCCTGTAAAAATTAAATTTTAAATACAATATAAAGAAATACCTAAACCTATTTCTGCAAATAAGAAGCAAATAAATTTCATTATTATTATTATAAAGATTTGCTTACTGCGTTAGAGGGCATTTACAGATGGCGCACTTTTCAGAGTTATTAAATTCTTCCTGTGAAACTTGGGTGCATCTAAAATAGAAAAAATATAATCTATATAAAATATTAACACGACTACTTCTTGACAATTTTAAAATTCGAATTAATGAATTTTCTTTAATTAGAAATTTCTACAAAAACTTTACTTAATATACACAAGTTGGGACGGTGATTCTTGGCTTCTATAAGTACTTTCCCTTTATCAGGTGGTGCTATTAGTTTATTTCCAATGACAGCAAGAACAAGTGAGAAAAAGTCGGGAGCTACACTTAGTGGCAAAGGCCAAAACCAAACGGCAGTTTATAGTGGCCCCCACTATTTTATTAGGGGTCCTTCAATAAAATCGCCATCTGGCAAGCCTTGGCTCTATATAGTCTGCAGCGCCAAAGAAGATTGATTAGAGGGTTGAAAATTAACAAAAAGAATATTATGAATAGAACGTGAACTTTATTGTAACAAATTGGATTATTGTTTAACTTAGACCGATATGTATAATGGTGTAACAAAAGTTTTGCGTTTTTCACATTACAATTCAAAAATGGTTAGTTTACTCACCTACAGGCTTACTCTCGAAATACAGGCCATCATTTGCTACAACTTGACCCATTTGTGAGCCAACAATTCGATGTCCTTCCGATACCTGGAGTTAGCTTTAGAGGAAAACATCCTGTTTCACCTTCTCCATATTTATAAAATTTTTACCGTGTATAAAGTGGGCCTCGGAGCGAAGAGATGGTAATTAGAGCGTGGGTGCCAAAACTGACTGTAAGCTGCATGAAAGAGGAGCTCAAAATTCAAATCTTGGATTACTGAGAACGTCTGATGTTTCATATGTAACTTTGCATTGTCTTGTTGAAGGAATACACTTTTTCAATTGACTCAAGGAGGAGATATTTTGCAGCCAAAATGAAGCGTACGCGATCTACCTGAGTAGACTAGAGTTCGGATGTAATGCACGACCGTTAGTAACTAGCTCCAAATGAATGTCGCCCTCGTAGATCCACCACATGCTCAGCATCACTTTTTTTCAAATCATCGCTCAGAAATCGCATAGATCTTTCCACAAGCTGATAAAAGCAAAAACTGAAAGTAAACGGGGTATCTAATAAGGAACTTTTGGTACTTTACTAATGTTTAGTAAAGTAACTTTTAATAGAGTACTGCACTTTTGGCTTAAGAGGGGGGAAAACGCAGACTTCTGTTACACCCCAATATAAAGAAGAGGGAAAGCTAGCTCGAATCTGATTACATTGTAGGTCCAAGCGACTCCTTTCTAATGCTGTCCTTTAGACCATTAGAGAATACCTTAATTCTAGCCAAATACTTATTCTTTTTCTTGGAATTCGCAAAAAATATATGAAAGTGTATAGAAACTCTGCAAACATTTGTTTAAAACAATGTAAAAACTATTGAAGTTAAAAAAGATTTTAAATAAATATTCTAAGCAAAGAGGCAGATTGGAATAGGTTTTAAGCTATGTTTTTAGTATTATCAAATGCTATCTGGCTGTCATTTTTAGTTAGAACAAACATTTTAGGTAATGTGTATTCTATCATTTGGCGGGATGTCTTCATAAATATTGTAAGAAGTTGATTAGCACAAAGAAAAGGACACCAGTGTGGATACAGAAGCGCTAAAATATTTTTGCTCGAAAAAAGTTTAAATAAAAACAATAGCTTTACATTCTATATAAGCATGTATTACATATAATATAGATTGTGATTAAAGAAAAACGCGGTTTTAACGCGGATTAAAGAAAATAAAATAAAAAAATCCGATTAAGGAAATCAGTTACTATCAATAGATGAATTTTCATCAAAACCTTGATCTTACTGAATATAACGAATATGATGATGATCTTAAACGAATATAAAATTTAACCATTATATAAAACTTGTCTTACTTTGGCTGCAATTCATTGTTGAAATCCTTTTTATCCTTGAAACAATAACATTTTGTTGGATTTAAATCTGGTGCAACTTCAGCTGAATCATTGCTGTCTGACATGACATTTGACTAAAGCCATATTAAGAATATTTTGATGTTAATAATAACAATCATAATAAAAGGTAAAAATAATAATACAATAAATAATATATTTATACCTCTGTAAATTTTGACTTTTCGCCTCCCCTATTATGTTTCAAAGCTCTATGAATAAAATAATTTTCATACTTGATACACACAGGGCAGTTACAGACTTCACATTTTGATTTAACTTGATTATCTATTCATAAACAATATTTTTTTTTTTCTAATTAATAACAAGAGATGTATATCATATTAGAAATTTTACCTTCTGTAATGGTAGCAGCTTGTTTAGTAGTAACTTGTTTAGTAGTAACTTGTTTAGGAGCAGTTTCTGACTTGGATGGACGAGGTTCACATGATGTTGATGTACTGAAGTTACGGAACTGCACCTTTGGTTCGAACTTACGGCTGTGATTAGATTTTTAAAATAAATATGAACAGAATAAAAAGTATATTTAGTATCGTGTTTGAAATATAATTTTAAAAATAAAAATAATGTTATATGGTATGAATGATGGGACACAGACTATTCACGAAAAAATATTTTTACATTCTCTTACTCCTACTAGGAGGAAATATTGCGATCGTGCCAGATTTTTGAAATTGTATTTTCACCGGAAATACGTTTTTAGGTATGATCTGAATGTATGTTTGTGTCTGTATTGTTTTAACAGAATATCTCAAAAACGAAAAATCTTAGGAAGCTCAAACTTGGTATTGCATTTAGACACTACCACTGCATCGGACTAGAAGCTTTAAGAGAAATCCATCGACCAGAAGTATGACTTTACTGATTGGTAATCGAAAATGGTAATTTAATTAGTAATTGAATTTTTTCGAAAAGGCTCCGACGATTTTTACTTTTAACTTCGTATACTAACTATCTGCACATATAAATACCTATCACTTTATTTGAAACATTTACAAAATTTGTCAATTATAATTTTGTAAACTGCAGTAAAAGAAAATCGTGTGAGAGGCTTACACCAGATTTTTTACTTTCTCTAACTGCTGTTAGACAAAGTATTGTAATCGCGTCCTATTTTCGATATCGAGTTTTCACCGGATATATCCGTTTTGAGGTTCCCTGAGCCCCAAAAAAGTTGTTTTAAGCCATTGGTCTGTGGGGGGGGGGGACATATCTCAAAAACGAAAAATCGTAAAATGTTCAAACTTAATATTTCCGAAAAAATATTTAAGTGCTTAAAATGCCACCAGGAGACTTGAAAATAAGCTAATCATAAAAGTTGTTTAACCGGAAATTCTTTCGTTCCTATATTTTTTTATTTTTTATATCAATCCAAATCAAGAGTTAGTGTAAAAAAGTTAACACTACAAGATATTATTTAGCTAGCACATTGTATTGAAAATAGATTGCTCAATAAAAACTTATTTATTTTTGAAAAAACGAGGTGTCCTATTTTTACTTATTACGTCTAATTGGTGTTAGAGGAAGTATTGTAATCGTGTCATTTGTTTGAAGATAGAGGGCAAAGTAAAAATATATAATTGGCTTTACAAAATTCGTTGCTATCATTTACAAACTGTTGATATACTCAAGTATTTTGAGCAATAATATATTATTAACTATATGAACGCAATGAATAGTAAAAAATGCGATAAAGAAGTAATGAAAATCGATTGCAAAGACGCTAAATTTCAACAGTTACAAAATAACAAAGTACATTACAGTTATACAAAATAACTCACCAACAAGGACAAAGTTTTCTTTTTCCAGTATCTCCTTCAAGCCCTTCTACTTGCCTGACATCTGCTGGTTTTTTTTTAGGCTCTTCATCCTCGGAATATCCTTTTTTTGTAACTTTCTGACGAGACTGAAATTTTACACATTCTTCATTAGATGTTTTCCTGCTTAAATCTGACCATAACTTTCCGTTAGTTTGTGTACTACTATCAACATCTTCACTTGGAGAAAAAGAAGTGACAGATTTAGGCCTTTTTTGTAAGGTACGTGGTCTTACACTTCCCACCAGTTGTGCGCAGCTCTTATCTTTGAGTTTTGGAGAAAGAAAACATTTACAATGAAGATTGTATGGGGTATGACAGACTCCCCTTTGTCGGATTATTTTATCTTCTTTGCCCATACGTGTTTTGCATTTCTACACATATGAAAAGAGAAACTTCTTTAATGTATCTGTTAATGTTTAACTACAGGGAAAAAGGTGTTATTATTCAAGTTTATTCTTTTTATTTTAATAATAGCTTTGATGAAAGTTTAAGAAATTTAATATGAAGCAACAATTAGAAAGCATATTGGAAAAGAATATTAAAAAAGTAATGCTTATTTTTTCATGCGGGCTTAACGTCCAACTACCAAATTGGAAAAGAATATTTATAATACCTGAGAAGGAACAGTTGCTGGATTCATTCTGGCTCCTCTAGCCACTTCCTCAGTCTCTCTGACATTAATTCTAGTAGAAACTTCAGCTTTAGGAGCAATAATTCCCTGATATAAAAACAGAATGGGAGCTGAGGCGATTAGTTTGTATTTTATTGATCTGATGACTCACTTCCTTTCTTTTTTTAATGAGGTACACCTGTTTTTTTTTTTTTAATAAACTTATGTAGAAGTACTTTTTAATAATTAAATAAACCATAAACGAATATTACTATATTATAAAAATTCTATAACTAAATTTCATAATTTTTGCCATATTATTTAAGATCAAATAAGAGCAAATGAAGAGAACCTTTTTTAATGTGTTAGGTGCATTTTTTTTTTAAATTAATTCTGTATTTAATGATTTTTTAAATTTTTTATAAAGGATTATAGTGCACTAAGACCAAAAGAGATCTATTGCGTCGCTCTATTGGTATCAGGATGAGACCTTTCAATCTTCCAGATTAATTTCTTTTAGAAATCCTAGATCTGGAAGGATAGAGAGGATATATCCTCTTCCAACACCCGTTAGACATTAGGCTTCTAACCATCCCTGGATGATAGCGTTGCAGTCCGGTAGGAAGTATATTGGAGTCACATCCATCAGAATCTCACAGAATTTGCAGACGATACCGCCTTCTTAGGCCCAGCTTCTTCATTTCATTAATTAAATGTTAAATGAAATTTATGTAACAAATTTTAATGCACATTTAATGTACAACTTCCTTAAAAATTAAAAATTGCTATAACCAATGAATTTTATTATAATTAACAGTAATTATTCAATTAACAAAGTTATTTTGAAAACCATTTAATTAAAATTAAAAAAAAAAAATGTACACAAGATTTCTGGCGTTTATTTTTATTTTCTCCGACCTGTATTTTTATTATTAAGATATTTCTAGATGAATATTTTCGCCCTCATTTCATTGAAGAAATGTCGAACACAGGGCTGCCGCATATAGGTGTACAGGATGTGCTCCGTTGAAGTTGCAACTTCCTCCATCGCATCTCGCATTATCGCGTTAATTCAGGATAACAGGCGTAATACTGTTGAACTGATAGCTGAAGATGTGCACGCAAGTGTTGGATCTGCCTATATAAGAGTAAGCTGCAGTACAAGAAAACTTGTGCAAGATGGGTTCCAAACAATTTACGGTCGCCCACAAAGAAACCAGATTTCAAATCAGTCAACAGTTGAAAGAACGATGTTTAATTGAAAAAGAATTTTTCAGTGGAATTGTAACATGTGATGAAACATGGATACCCCATTTTGAGCCGGAGTCTAAGCGTCAAAGCCTTGAGTGGAAGCATACGGGTTTTCCAACTCGAAAGAAATCCAAGACCCAGCCGTCTGCAGGTAAAGTCATGCTTACAGTATTCTGGGATTGGCAGGGGCCTATTTGTTGTGACTATCTCGAAGATCAACTAACCATCAACTGCCAGTATACAGTGATATGATCACAAACGAAGTAAGGCCAGCCATTTAGTCATGGACTCTTGACTAAAGGCGTGATTTTGCTTCATGACAACGGGCGCCCACACAAGGCACAGTTAACTCAAGAAACATTTCAAAAAGTGGAGTGGAAGATCCGCCGACCTCGCCCCATCGGACATCCATTTGTTTGGACCCCTTAAAGAGGCTCTATGTGGGAAGTTAAAAATCAGATGAAAAAGTGGCTTCGAGATCAACCCAAAGAATTTTATGCCAGATGCATATACAAATTAGACGAACGATGGGACATGTGTATAAATGTTGCTGAAGACTATGTTGAAAATAGCCGATTTTGTATTGATTAAATAAATAGTTTTTTGAGCTAAGCGATTTGTATCGATACTTATTAAATGTCCCTCTTATTTTACGCCGACAGCTACAGGCAGAAGTACTGCGATTATGTCAGATTTTTCGAAATTAACTTATGAAATAAATGTTTTGAGGACACCTGAATAGAAAAAGAAATGCTTTTAGCAAATGTTCTATAATGTGGTTATGTGTACAATCTCGAAGCAAAAAAAATCGCATGCAGCTCAAATTGATATTTTGTTTAGGTAGCACCATAGCATGAAGCAAGAGATGCCTGCCGGTTAAATCCCCAACCAAAAGTGGAACTTCTGTACTTTGTTTACAAGATTTTCTAGCAACATATTTTACCAGTACCACCTAATGTATGGTTGTTCATGGCAAATTTTTATATATATTCCGATAGCAATTTTGAGGAAAATCCTTAAATATATAAATATATTCCAAATTTAAAGGAAATCTGTTAATTTATACTTGTATAAGAGAAAATCTGTAAATATTGCACATCGGACTTTTTCTTATTGAGCGGTGGTGGAATTTAACCTGCACAAAGGCGCGCCTCTTGTCCATTGGCGGCCTTGGTCCCTTATGTGATATTTTTAACTTTATAGTGACATGCAAAATGAAATGATGGCCTACAGACAAGTTGGTGGAGAAGATTTTTTATTTACCTTCATAAATTTCTAACAATTTTAAGGAACTTGTTGATTTTTAATAAAACAATTTTGCTTTAATTATTGCTATGTAAGTTTTAATCCGCACCAGATTTATGAAATGCCTCCTCTAAGGAATAATATAGTTTAAAACAATACAGGTTTAATGGTAAAAGTCGGGAATAGACCCACTCACACCAGCGCATTGTACAGGTTTTTTTTTTGTAACCTATAGCCATCACTTAAATATTTTATGCCTAATACGATTTTAAATTTCCGACTAAATGTAGTATAAAAAGCAAAATCATTTTTATTAACGAAATAACAGAAAAGCATAGTTATCACTAAAATTGAATACAAGTAATGCAAAATGAATTGAAATTATGAACAAACAGTATTACTGCACCATAATATAAAATTATTATAAGTACTAACGGCTAAATCAGATATTTTCCTCTTATAGTTATTTCTAATATAGAAAAAGTAGATGATTTACACACTTTTTTGTTCAAAATGTACATATAACCAGATACTTGGTAATAATTTTGAAAATTTATATTTAAAAATTTGTAAAAGAAAAAGTAACTGCAAAAATTACATGCGCATGCGCATTTGAATCGTAGTAAGGTTATAATGGGTAAGGTTAAAATAGGAATAGCTAAGAAGTTCCTGTGCACGCTGAGTATACGGTGTCAGTAAAAATTAAATTAATTAAAAATCGAAGTTTTTTAGATGTTGTATTTTAGTAATTGTGTCTTCATTATAAACTATAATGTCTGTATCAACAAAAAGAAAACATGTGACACGTGAACATATGGTAGGCGAGTTGTGCCTGCTTAAAGAGGATGAATCTGTTGTGCGTCTTGTGGAAGGGCGAGGACATAATTTACATCTTGTAACTAATGCCTCAGGGGATGAGTTTTTAGTATCAATGCCATCCAAGTTTAGGCGCTCAGTATGGGTAAAGAAGGGAGACTTTCTTATAGTAAAGCCAATATCAGAAGGTACGAAAGTAAAAGCTGAAATTACTAAAATATTGGATTCTGAATATATAAAATTCCTGAAAGAACAAGGTGTCTGGCCGGACGAATTTTGTGCCAAAGTTTCAGAAGAGAATATGTTTGACGGTGGAAATCCAAATAAAAGGGGTGAACCAGAAGGAGCTTCCCATTCAGAGACGAGTACAGATGATAGCGACTAAGATGTTACCCTTAAATTTACATGCTAGGTTTCTCATATGAAGAGCGAGGGTATGTACTTTTAGCTTAGTGAAGTAATATTTCTGTACATTTTACAGTTCTGTACAATTATTGATTTTTTTATAACAGTTCATAACGTATTATCATATATATTCAGTAGCTTCTATTTTGTGGTTATTTTATTTTTCTCCAAGAAATGTTTTAAAAATTACTATTAATTATATTTTTAATTTTATAAATCCTTTACCCAATTTTAATAACATATATTTTTTCCCAGATTTCCGTACATTCCGAAACTATCTTCCAACACAGGTGGATGAACAAAAATGATGTGAAAGAAGTCGTAAGTTTATTTGAATTCGCTTGATGAAAAGTATAACTGTCTAGAACTATAAAAATAAAAAAGGAGTACCTTGCACAATTTTTGTAAAATTTGATGAATCTAGGTACTTTAACTGGGAAACTCTCCTTTGTTCGTATGTATAAATTTATATTGTCATATTGTGAGTGCAGCCAAGCATCAGAATTTAAAGAATAGAAACTTTATATAGCTAGTTGATTTTTTTTTTTAACTAGTACTGCTGTTTTAATATCTCTCATTATAAGAAAACGTGAAAATTGTATATTTCATTTTACGAATAAATACATTTTTTTTTTTTTCAAATTGATGCCTAAAACGAGCTTCTCGCCCACCTATTAAACTGAACTTACCTTTACTGAGAACGTGAAATTTTTTATTTTATTAGAAAACATTTAAAAGAATTAACAAGAAAAACATCAAATACAAAAAAGTGGGACACACTACTTTCTGTTAGTGCTTTCTACCATACAGCGAACTGAAATGCTGTGTGACACTTCCTAATGCCAAAATAAAAAAAAAAGCTGAATTGGCACTTGTGAAGGAAGGTTAATTGTTCACCTCTACCAAAAGCCATCTTCAATCAATTTGTTCAGATAAAAGTGATATATATTGTGTGTGTGATTTTGTTATGTAAATAGTAGCTTTGTAAAATAACGGTTTTCGAAAAATGTATAATACATGATTATCCAAATCTTGTGTAAAATCCATAAAATTACATAAAAACAAATTACAGTTGACGGAAGTGATAAAAAGACCTTTCGGAGAGTGCAAAGATTGGTAGCTGATCCTTTTTTGATTTCCACACTTACAAAATAGCTTCCGGCACCTAAGACAGTGCATAACACTTATAAAAGGATAAAAATCTGTGTGAAACATTCACACAACTTTCTCTTACTCCAGTTCTCAAAATTATAATTGACAAATTTTATTGCTAGTGTACCAAATTTAATGAAATTCGTCAAACTGAAAAAACTGTTCAGTAAAACGCACTTCCGGTTAACTAATTTTCTTGAAACTCTGAATTATGGCAATCTATTTATTTCTAATTAATTTTGTTTGGATGATACAATTGTATGATAGCACTTTAGAGAAAAACATACCCCCCTCCCTAAAAGTCCCCATACATGAATTTGCCCAGAGAAATGTTTTAAATAAAAGTTGTACATCTTTGTATGCTGGTTTATATACAATGTTTCAAGAAAATCGCGAAAAAGTGAAAAAATCATTTAGTAAGGTGGTAAAGTAAACGCACTTCTGGTCATCAGATTTTTGTCAAACTCGGAATTTCTACAACACATCTAATTCTAATTAACATTATTTAGATAGATGACAGTATTGGCTAATAAACTGAAATAGTACTTTAGAGGAACCCGTAACCCCCCTCCACTAAAAGTACCCTTAAATGAATTTTTCCGGAGAAATGTTTCAAATAAAAGTTGTAGCTCTTTGTTGATGTACCAAGTTTCAAGAAAATCGTTGGCGCCATATTTGAGAAAATCGTAAAAAAAAACTAGTAAAGTGGTTCTTTCCGGTTGAGGAATTTTGACGCATCAGTACTGTCAGACCCCATGGTGATACCTAAACGGAATATATACTTTGCGGTTTTTCGTTTTTGAGCTATGCTGTTCACATACATACACACAGACCATTTGCTACAAACCACTTTTTTGGACTCAGGGAACCTCAAAACGGATATTTCCGGTGAAAACTCGATATCGAAAATTTGACACGATTACAGTACTTCCTCTTACTAGGAGTAAGAGAAAGCAAAAAATTAATTCAGAAGCATCAGAGTAAAAACAGGTGTACAGTTTTAATCCATAAGAAATTTCCAGTATCAGCCAATTTTCTGTTAAATTCTAGAAACTGCTATATTTAATTTGATTAAGGTTAGATAAAGTGAATTATAGTAAATATTGAGTTTTATAGAAGAAATAATCTTTTTGGATTGTCAAAGGGTAGTTTATAAACAATTATATTTTTGCCTTTATTTTTTAAATGTAGGTTCCATATGATTCAAAACCAAATAAAACCCGCATTAGCTTAATCTTGATATGCATTTACTTCTCTGGGTATACCCAAACGGAAAAAGCAAGTTTGAACATCAGCGATATTCCGTTGTTGAATTAAGCTGTTACAGCGCGCATATAACGGAGTTTTTAAAAATTACTTTTTTTTCGTACCCTGGATACCCATTCAGGCTTATTGCGCCAACCCCCATATGTCTAGTAGAGGAATCCTCCCCTCTTCATGAGGTCAAGGACCTTCCTCAACAGTCCTTCTTGAAGTACGATCTCTTCCGGGCTCAGCGTGCCGAAGATCTCGTACTTCAATCTGCCGATTGCAAAAATAGGGTGTATACTAACAATTTACCCTTTAAAAACACTTGAATTTCCAGGTTGAGACTGCGACACTAGCAACCGCTATGCGGTTTCAACGCGGAAACTCTGTTTTTCATGAAAATGACCGCGGAAACCTAAAAGATCAATGTACACTTATATAGTCAACTTTTGTAAATATACAAGAAAGTTAATGACGATATTAAAGTAGAATATATCTTTTTTTTATTCTAATTTAATTATATATTGCCTTAATTTTGTTTAGTGAATTTAGTTTATTTTTTTTAACACACTACTTACTGGAAATATTTTACATGGGCAGAACAGCAGATCAACATCAGCAGTAGTCTCTGATGATTTAATGTTTGGGCTAGGATAAAGGATTCCAGTCAGAGTGGAACAGAACACAGCTAAAACTACCATTTCCGTTGTTGCAGGTGGATGTTGAATTATTTGCATTTTGACCAAGGAATTATGTAGACGTGCATGTAAATCGGATAACGTTTGAGCGGACCTGAAAGTCTAAACAATTATACATATATCAAAGTGAATGCTAAACTTTCAATTAATTGGAATTCAACAAATAAGCAATTTTTAAATTAATTTTATTATAGTAATGTGAGCATTGAGTTTTCGTTGATTTTCAGTTAGTGACATGTAACTTTTGGAAATTTAATTTTTTTCTTGATATTCAGCTAATGCTAGGGACTATCCCATAAATTGATTTGTTTAATTTATATTGTTGGAAATATTAATTTATTTAATTTAGATATAAATAATTTTTCAGTATTCCATATCTTTAATTAACAAAATTAACTTCTAACAAACAGTAAAAATAAATTGATTGAAGCTTAACACTAAATGATAAAAAATGTGGTCGTTTCTAGATATGGAATGGTAATTTGAAGTGATAAAGTCATGAAAAATTCAAGTTCAGGAGAAAACTTATTGTCCTTATATGATTTATCCCAAATTACATAACTTTTTTAATATTAGTAAATTTTGAAAACAAGTTTTTTGTTTGTTTGTTGAGGGTTCATTAAGTTATTAGCACCCTAATAAACCGTTTTTAATAAAAAAAACTTATGGCCAGTAAGTAAATAGGTGCAAGAAGTTAAAAGTTAACTAGATGCTCCAAGGTGATTGGAAACGCAATGCCGACAGTTTATGAGATTGTATTCGTCATATCATTCTTTTTTTTTTGTTGGTTCTGATGGATTTTGGATCTTGATCCATCATGTTTAGTTTTTCGAGGTGTATAGAAAGCTGACTTACACTTTTTCGTTACGACTACAACACCGACTACCACATCAAGTCGGTGTAGTAGTGATATAAACCAAAAAAGTGGTAGTCAATATTTCTACAGAAATATTTGATAAGCTAGATTCTGGATTGTCTAAAACCATTGAGAACCAACAAATAGATGCAGCTATGAAGGAATATTCCCCAGTTATGTGCATTTGGCATTTGGTTTTATTCCTTACACCTGTAGTTCTTTCAAGTATTTTATTACGCTTTTTTTATTGTTTTTCTTTTTTATTTGATGTTTAATTTTCGTTTTCGGTTTTTTTACCCAAAAATTTCATAATTCCAAACGGCTTATCAATTACTGTATATTATATTATTGAACAAGCTGGAAATGAATCTTGAATATCCTTCATTTAGAATTAATTTTTCGTTTAGGTCAGATCTTTAGATTTCCTATTAACAAGGAAATAGTCTTTAAGTTAAAAGTGGGATAATACTATAATAGAATGAATATGAGTAACAATAGGAAAAGTTAAGACTTTTCAGCATTAGGTCGCGTGAAGTTGAGTGTTGCTATGAAACATTTAAAAAACAAAAGTAAATTGAATTTATTAATAATTGGACAATATCCTCTAATTTCGTTTGATTTTTAAGGTATTTTCATATATTGTGAAGAAGCTGATTAACGGAAATATAAATCTTTGATTCCCCAAGCTAGCTTTAAACAAATAATTCAAACTTCAAAATAACAGAGATGATGGCGATTAAATAAGAAAAAAAAATTTAAATGCCGAAAAAACTGTCGATTGAGTTTATTTCCTAAGAACGTAAGTAACGAAAAAATTATTTTTAAAAGTAAGTAAGGGTCAATCAATTATGAAGTATTAGAAGAATTCTGAGTAGAATATTCTCTAATACTATAGACAATTTATCCCCAAAACTAATGGGTCAGGTCCATCCCTTCTGCGAAGCATTCCTGATTGAGGCTACATCTTATCAAAATTCGTACTGAGGTTAGCTTTTTCAGAAGATCCATACAATTTTATTTAATAAATTTCAATGTTTAGCAATTTGTTGTAGTTACAGGTATATTGTATGACATCTGGGCCATAGATCTGGTTGAAAAAATTTAACAGGAAATTATGATCGGAATAATATTTGGACGTTATCATGCTCCCCAAGAAAATCCTTTTGGCTAACTAAACAGTTCCACATTCTAATATAAAGTTCACAATAAAATTGGGTTTAAAACAATACTGAAACCAACCAACCTTTTGGAAATGAAATCTCTCATTAAAGCGTAACGGAAACACAGGGGTGACTTGTTTTGTAACTTCTGATACTCCAAAAAGAGAAATTTTTACCAAAATTTTCCCTTTTGGACAAAGCCATACACCTGGACAACTTACCTGCAGAAAATGTCCCTTTTAAAATGAATTCTACAATGATTTGATGAATATTTTAGTGACTTCCAACATAAATAGTTAATATTTTAGCAATGAAACAATCTGGGATAAAGGTATACAAATAAAGCGTTTTTAAAGACTTAAAAAAAAAAGATAAGCCTTTTCTTATTTGAATTTTAACAGATAAAACAATAAAATTGCAGGCTATGTATGGTATAAATCAACTTACCCCGTGCAAATCGAAAAAAATGGATACATTATATACTTTCTTAGACATTTACGGGGTGTACATTTGGTCTAGCTCCATTTCACGAGCGTTGTTATGACAATCATATTATCTTTAAATTCCAGCTAGAGTAACACTATGGACGCCATATTTAACACACGTATGATAATCACATGACTCATCCATACACTTTTTTTGAAAACTGCGTTGAACTACAAAAAAAATTATTTGCAACGAGAAATATACAACAATGAAATGACAAATATTTTAAATAGCCTATTTTGTTCCATACTCAGTAGTTTAAAAACAAAGAGCAGCTGATTGATATAACTGATGTATAAAATTGATAAAAAATTTAATGTTATTTTATATAAAATGTCGATTATATCACTAAATTTTTTGCTATGTTCATCAACATGTTTCTCTTTCGATCTATATGTTTCGATCTGCCAGGTTAACTTTTAACTTGCACTTCACATGACTGCTATTGATTATCTTATTCCCACTGACACTTTAACTATGAAAACATTTGCTATAATGTATGCATAATAGAATCGCTTAGTTCATCTGATTATTTTAATGAATATTTCCTCCAGAGACTAACTTTTTGCAAAATTTGACAGACATCATGCGGTAATTCGTAATTTTTCCATTGAAGTAAACACTTTAAAAAAAAAAATTAAAAATAGTAATGGCTGACTCAGTGATTTTTTTCTCTATTTTTGAAGTATGTTAGTCTTTAATGTATAAAACATTTGGCAGATCTCTGAATTAACAGAATATAGTATCATTTTTATCTCTGTATATTTTAAAAGAGTTTTTTTTTTGTAGAAATCATTTTTGCAATTAACTAACATTATTAAACATTCTGATTTAAACCTATTTTAATGTTTATTATTATTATTCAAACTGTTAAGTTCTTTAAATTCAGTATAAACTTATTTAAGCGCAGCATTTTAGTAGGTATTAAACAAAACACACAGTTTTTTATTATATTTTAATAGACCGTCACATTTCTTGGCAATTGTATTAACTTAAAATATTTGTATAAAATTAAAAGTAATTTGATGATAAACCTGTAAAACAGAACAATAACGTTAGATGAACGAATTTATGATATACAAATTTTATAAAAATCAAATATAACTTATACAATACATCTTACTTCACTGACGAAACCATTAAATATAAATTTTATTCAATATAATGCAACAAAATATTTTGATAATCATATCCAACATTTGTTTGGAAATTCAGTTACAAATATTGGAAGATCATCAGAGATATTTTCCGTGATAGCCTATTTCATTTTGTGGTCATCAACCGGTTTCGGGCGTTCACCCATTATCAGGATATCTTGATAAAACAAGACTCTTAGATTGTATAAACTGATTTTGCTCTGTGAAAGACTGTGTTATCGCACTGAGCGATGACCACAAAGAAGGAGGCTATCACGGAAAATATCTCTGATGATTTCCAGCATTGCGGACACTACTGCAACAATATTGGAAGAGCTTTTAAATTTGAAAAGAAAGCTGATTTTACACTTTAGAAGACTACTGGGAAAACAGTTTGACTAACAAATACAATGTATAATTTTTATTAAAATAGTTTGTCTGGTTGCTTGCTGATATTAAGATGCATAAGTATGCCAATGGTTAGGAACCTTCTGTCAGAAGAAAAAGAGGAGAGGAAAAATAGGAAAAATGTCTCGGCCACTTCCTGCAACAATCGAGCTACTTTTTTATTCTGAAATAAAATTATTTAATGGCATTTATTTCTTTTTGGATGTTATAAACAATTAAATATATTAATCAAGCCAGAACTAGGTGAATCTAGTAATAGATCAAAGAGGTCGATAAATGCAAACTGATGTAGAATGTAAATAAGATAACAATGACATTTATTAAGCCTAATGATTAGGGAAGTTGGAATGCCACTTATTGAAAACTTAATCAGATGTAATTCAAATGCAATTAAAGAATTTATGCTTTGCATTTAAAAATACGGGAGGTAACTGAACTATATTACCGAATGTTAAAAGGTTCTAATTTAATTTCTAAAATTTGTACATTGATAACATTAAACAAATATGAAGTAATCATCGATGCTTAGTTTTCCTCCAAATAAAATTCACTATAATGGAACATAAAAAAATGTAATTATAGAAATATAGATTCCTAAACTGAAATAAAATACTAACTACTATGTGTGATGTGTTTGTGGTTTTGACCAATCTGCACCAAGAATCAGATGATCATATCCATGTCCATTAAGAGCATTAATAGCATTTGCTGCAGACTGTTTTGACTTGAAATGTATATATGCGAAACCTTTGCAAAGACCTGTAGATTTGTCTTTAGCCAAGAAAAGTTTATTATAATCGCCGAAAGGTTTAACAAGTTCTTCAAGATCTGATTCCTGGGTTGATTCAGAAAGATTGGATATGCGAATAGCTGCAGCATCATCCCTGTGTCGTTGATGACTTCCCATCGTTTCTCCTCGTTTATTAGCACCATCTCGTAGTCCAGGAGGCACGTATTTCATTTTACCTAATTAAAAAAAAAAAAATCTGGAATTAGCAAGGGACATAATACTATTTATATTCTAAAATAATAATTTAATAAAATACTGGACCAAAAACCAAATATCTTATTGTAAAAATTAATAAATGATCATTACTTTTGCTCTGATTAATAAAAAAAAAATTATATTAGAATCATCATCATAATAATAGCTGTCTTATACAAAAATATTGACACAAACCCTTATCTTCCGGTTGCGTTGAAACTGGTTTCTTTTCTTCTGGAATAGCAGGTGTGGTAGGCTTAGTAGGAATATATCCAGTGTCTTTGTAAGGGCACTGCAAAGTCCAGTGACCACCACCGCAAGTTCTGCATTTAACAGTTTTATCCGTCATACCTAAGAATTAACATAACTATTTTAACAGAGCATTACATGTGTATTAGATAGCATTTATCAGGCTTATATTTAACTATAATTCATAACATTAACTATGAAAATAATGCGGTTTACCAATAATGCTTACTACTTAGTTTCTCGAGAATGTCATCATCGGGTTTTTCTTGTTCTTCTCTGCTTGTAATGAACTGCATAAAAATTTCTTCCGAAGTAACTGTCGTAGCTGGATTTGGACCTGGTTTATCATCTTTAGCAATTCCATACTTCTTCCATGTTTTTCTAAGAGCGATTGACTTTGACACTACGCGACGTTCAATTTTGTATGTGCGTACAATTTTAACCTTTACAAAATTCAAGTAATGTACAGCAATAAGATAACTTTAAAATGCGTTTCAACATAAGGTTTCAAAGTGAAGGAACATTTAAGACATTTATGCAAAATGTTCTTTCTACAATTAAGGCGTTTCTGCCTTTAAAAATAAATTGCGGAACTTACCTTCTTGTTGTCTTCATTCCTTTTATATTCCGTGGCTATCTTTAACCCATTTTCATATATTTCACTTGGCGGAGGTAGGTCCTCAGTTATTTCTTCTACCTCATCTGCCCAACTTGATTTCACTTCTTCTGCCACAGGCATGTTATCTCAAAGGTAACAGGATGGTACAAACAAATTACAGGATAATGATTATATTTTTAAATAAATAAAATTATAGTTTACTTCTGCGTTTGAAAATTGGTAAACTTCTACATAGATATTACAAAGCAAATGGTCAAGCACAAAGCAATTCCGAACAACTTAAGAATCAAGCACGTACACTACCATATGCAAGCACGCACTTCACTTATAACTTATGATTTGGCTGGCCATAGGTCCATGCCTGTAATGATCAATCAGTAATATAAATACTAATTATTACCTAAAGATGATTAAAACTTGTTTCTGTTGGTCAATAAAAATTTTTTATCACTACAAACATATAGCAAAAATTTTCTTTTAAGTAGTAGGAAATTACAAGTAGTATATGAAGCGGGAGGTTAGAATTGTAGTGTAACCTAGAGAGGTGTATCAATCGAAGTGCAGTGCTTACTTAGCCGGGTAATTAACGTTAATCTTATTTAGGCTTTTTAGAAGTTTTGTAAATAGATTAATTTTAATGTTTAGCTTAAATTAAAGTATGAAAATGGATTTACCTACTCCTCCACAAGGTAAGAAAATTAAATGTTATAATAAGGAGGTTATGTTTATATTTTTTTGATCGATAAATGATTTTTTTTTTTAATGATTATTATTTTAGATACTGAACTTAGGAATATTATTGACAAATTAGCACAGTTTGTTGCAAGAAATGGACCAGAATTTGAACAAATGACAAAAAATAAGCAGAAGGGTAATCCTAAGTTTAGTTTTCTGTTTGGAGGGGACTACTATCATTATTACCAATATAAAGTGACAACAGAGCAAGCCCGTTAGTATTTAAGCTTACAAAATAAGACAGAATTATCAACTTCCCTACATTAATTGCTTTCATTCTTGTTTAGTTTTAAAACATAAAGAATGCGACAGAAGAGAACGAGATGTTTCTCAAACACCTGCTACCACTTTGAGTTCAATATTGATGTCTGCTGTTCAGGGAATTGCTGCTCAACAAAATAATCTGCAAAATTTAGGAGTGAACACGCAAGCACAAGGTTTGTGGGTCGCATTGTATTCTTAACTCACGGTGAAAGGCTTCCTCTGAATAACATTTAACTTTGATTTATAGTTGGTACTGCTCTCCAATGGCTTGTTCAACAGCAACAGGTAGCAGCACAACAGAATGCTCAGGCACTCCAGCAAGCTCCTTTAGCACAGATTCAACCCCCAGTTCCAACAATAGAAACTATCGTTCAGCAGCAGCAAGCCTTACATGAGCAGACGGCACAGTCAGAACAAAATCTGAATGCGCAGCATATGGTAATTATGAAATGAAGTGACTATTTTACTGATCTATATCTTTGATTTATAAACTACTATTTAATTTGCCTTGCTAAGTATGCTGACAAGTGAGATCAGCCGCTAGAATGATCAACCGCCCTAAAGTTCGAAAATTTTTCCATTAGTTACTTACCTTAGATTTTTTTTTTAAAGGCGCGTCAACATCTATGGTCATTGGAGCCCAGAGCTTTCTGAGATCCAGACCGAACAGTGAGCTCTGTAGAAGCTTTTAGGAAGAGAAAATCTTAGGGCGGACTGTTTGATCCTTGCACTTTTCTTATATTGACCAGGAATTCTAATAAATAATTCATGTGATGTGGTTGTAGGGCGACATAGTAGAAAATGTGTCCTTTGTCTGTTAGTAGTCACAGATTGGACAGGTGGACTTTTCAGACTTGTTTATATGTTTCTAAGTAATCGTGCCCATTTGCAGTCTTAACAGCTATCGTTGAGGTGGTACTGCTGGGGATGTCATTCCGAATTTTCTCATCAATCATGCGTCATAATTTCATCTTTATGTTTCCAACATTCTTGGAAGAACGATCCTAAACTTTTTTCTCGCTTCAAATTAGGAACTGGATTTAGAGATAGTCACAAGCAATTTCCTTTTATGGCTAATTTTTCATGGTTTCATTTTTTTGGTTTACGACTATATTGCTGGCCATCCACTGATATAACACTTGACGTCCTTTGTAACAGTTTTATGACCCTAATAAATCATTAACAATAAATTGTTTTAGATGAACCGAGTTTATTCCGGACGCTTGAGAAAAGAAATTGGAAAAATTGAATATGCTTATTGTATTTAAAGTTTCATTTTTTTTACAGTTTTTTGATAAACTGAGAACTTCATTCGTTTTGAACGTGGAAATGTGATTAGGACTTTTTATTTATGATTAAAAATATTTACATTACAAAAATTGCTTTTTATGTTAAGGTTCTTCTCCAGCAACAAGAAGCGCAGGTGGACGAAGCTATTAGGAAATCTGAATTAGAGGCGTTGGTGAGAGAAGCTGATGAACTTGGTATCAATCTAAACGATTTAGATTCTATTCTTCAACCCATTATAGATTCGTGCACCAAAGATTCCATTTCCAATGGAAAAGCCTGGATATTGCAAAGAGCAACATCCAAATCAGTCAATGATCTTTTAGCCCGCTGTCTTCTGTACAAGTAAGTTTTTCAATCAGTTTTATTTCATTTTCATCTGCATACATTTTCTTTCTTTGGAATTATTAATTGTTTGCCATTAACAAAAAAAATTTGAGATTTGTTTTCCCCAAATCAAATGTTTTTCAGTTGCTTTTTCTTATTCGCGCTAATTTTATTTTTCTGGTTCAGAAGATTATTCAGTGAACAAAAATTAGTAAAGTAATGCCTTCCTTTTTTTGGCTTAACGTCCAACTACCAGATTAGGTGTCGCAGACGGGGACGGGGCAACTGCTTTATTAAGCAAATAAAAAATTTAGCAGCTAGATGCAGCACTCGAACTGGGGACCTCCCAGTTACAACTCCATGATCATAACCACTACAGCCACACCTGCCCTTAGTGAACAAAAAAATTATTTAAATTCATTTTTTAGTGATTACTTTCACTTACTTCTAGTAATAAGAAGTATTGTGATTGTGTCAAATTTTCAAAATTGATTTTACACGTTGAGGTCTCTGAGTACAAAAAAAATATTTTGAGCGAATGTGTGTGTTTGTATGAAAAAAATGTTTCAAATACGAAAAATCCCAGGAGCTCAAACTTGGTATTTCGTTTAGTTTTCTCGAAAACCGCTGCAACGATTTTCATTAAACTTGAAATGCTTGTGATTTTATCGGCCTATGCAATGCCCAAGGAAATCCTAATATTAGTTGTAGTGGTTGATTCCGCAGAGCTGGAAAGTATCAGAGACATTTTCCGTGGTAGCCTTGCTTCATTTTGTGGTCATCGACCGGTTTCGGGCGTTCGCCCATCTTCAGGATGCGTTTTTCAGACAGTGTGTAGACTGAATTTGCTCTGTGCAAGCCTCTGTTGTCACACTGTCTGAAAACAGTATCCTGAAGATGGGCGAACGCCCGAAACCGGTCGATGACCACAAAATGAAGCAGGCTACCACGCAAAATGTCTCTGATGCAAATCCTAATATGTTGATGAATCATATACATAAAAAGGCGGTAGATTAGGCGGAGCTAGCTATGTTTTAGATTAGTGATCGGGAACCTATGACCCGCAATATAGAAAATAAAGCTTAATAATTCAACTACTTCATGTATACTCTACTTAACTCTTAGTAAGCTTTATGAAGCTTACTAAACAACTCTCTTGGATTGCTGTACATCATTTTATGGTATTCGATTATTATATCCTCTCTTTGCACAAATAAATATCACTTTTTTTTGAAACATAAAAAAAAAAATCATTTTAGAGTCTTTTTTTGTTTGAAACATTTTTCCATAAAAAAATGTTGTTTTGGGGGAACTGTTAAAGTGAAGGGCTAAAATTAAGAAGGCAGTAAACTCTATGAACACTTATTATTATTAGTGAAAAATATAACAAACTTTTATATGTATATTTAAATAAACAATACATGAACATATCAGTAATGAACGCGCACTATTATAATGATAGCCGTTACTCACACACCAACAAACTGACTATAGTAGAGAGCTTTAGTGATCTCCCCACTCTCTCATCTCTACTCACACACATTTAACCACGCTAGGTATACTATCGCTTATTTCCCTAACAGAAACAGTAATAATAAGCTTTCTTATAAATTTAATGAAATCGGTCGTTGTTTTTAAGGAGAAATCGATAAAAATTGAAAAAACTGATCAGTAAAAACGCCGATATTAGGTCAAATTGATTTTCTTCAAACTCGGAATTTTGGCAGCATATTTAATATTAACTAGATGATAGAGATGTATATTATATTGAAATAGCACGCTAGAGAAAAACATAACCCCACCTCTTACCCATAAGCCACATAAATAAATTTCTCGGAAAAATGCTTCAAATAAAAGTTGTTGCTCTTTGTAAGTCTAGTTGATATAAAAAGTTTAATGAAAACTGTTATAGCCTTTTTTGAAAAAATCTTAGAAAACTGAAAAAACTGTTCATTTAATACGCACTTTAGGTCAACGGATTTTCTTCAGTCTGAATTTTGGCAACGTATTTTCTAATTAATATTATTTAGATGATAGAAATAGTACTTTAGAGGAAAACTAACTCCACCCTCCCCTAAAAGTCCTATAAAAGAATTTTTCCGAAGAAACATTTCAAATAGAAGTTGTATCCATCCCCTCATGCATGTGTAGTTGATATACTAAGATTAAACAAAATAATTTGAGCCATTTTCGAGATCCCCTCTGGCAACACCTAAATTGTTATACACCTTCAAGGTTTTTTTTATTGTAACTCCTATGTTCAGTTGTGCTGTCTTCCAACAATTTCAGCGTACTAGACTTAGTATTTATAGAAACCATAGTAGTTGACATTTATTTTACTTGTCAAATAAACATTTTGTAAAATATACGAACCATGCTCACAATTCTCCTTCATTTATGGAAGTATTGTTTTCTTCTTTTTTTTTCTAATATAAATTATTCATCTTTTTTCTACTAAATTTATAAATTTATAGGGTACTGGAGCCTGACAGAAAATTTACGCATAAATTACACATTATCTACCTCGTGAATGATATCCTCCATCATTGGTAATTTGAGAACTTAATATAAGAATGATATGTTTGATTTAATTTATTTCTACAAAAGCAACTAAAAACCTTGATCATTTTAGTGTAAGAAAGCACACTGAAGAATTTAAGTTAGCCATTGAGCAGGTGGTAGTACCGATGTTTTCAAATGCATCAATAGGAGTCACTGAAGATCAGCAAGCAAAACTAAATAAGGTGCTAATGGTTATTAAAGTAGAGCTAAAAAATCTTTCATGCTTTAAAATTTATGCTACTCTTACTACAAATACTAAATCTCTCATTGATATATTATCAATTGTACATAAGTTTTATAGAGTAAATTTATTTGCAATTGGGTCTATTTTTCAATTTTTTAAATAAAAAAAAACTGTTGGAGATTCTAATTTTAATAGAAGGGTTCATTAAACTTGAATATCTTTTTATTCATAGCTTTTGACCATCTGGGAAACAAAAAATCATTATTTTTCTGACGAGCTTGTCAGCCAGCTAAAAGATCCTAATACGTCTTGGACCAGGTATAAAGCACAGCGGGTTGCTGATCATTCTGAAATAGCTGAAGCGATTAGTGCTGGCACAAAATCCGCCCTCACAACATTTCAGTCTCAACACCTTGCGTTTGTGTCGCATGCTCATCGACAGATACAGGTATGTTAAAGAAGATTTAGGTAATTGATTGCGAAACTGAAATATGACATTTTAATATGCAGTGCCAACTCTTGGGCGCCCTTCTATATTTGAAGTTATCTGTCTTTTATTTGAATTCCAGTCATTGGAACAGCAGAAGCAGCAATTAGAGGCACAGCAGAAACATCATCAGCAACAACAACAGCAACAACAACAACAGCAGCAAGCTGTAGCTCAGGTAGTGGCTGCAGCAGCAGCTGCACAAGTCGCTGTGGCCCAAGCTGTCCAAGTTAATGCTGTTCATTCAGATTACAGTCAGTACCTGTTTCCTTAATATTAATTGAAAAATAAACCTTTTTACCTCTTGAACCTATATCTATGAAATAAGTGACAATATTATGCAAACATTGGAAGTAGTACTTTCAAATGAATTAAAAAGATTTGTATGGTACATACTTATCACTCGCTTGCGTTCTTATGATAAAAACTGATATTGTATATAATAAATTTATATCCTCGGCTACTGTATATTTGCTTCGGAGGTCTTATTGTGTAGTCAGCATAACCATTTCTTCAGCGGTCTTAGCTTTCATGTTGGAATCTTAGCCGAACAATACTAACAGTACTTACACTGATGCCTTCAACAATACACATATTCGTATTGACCTTTTTTTTTACTATCTCTTTCTATTTATATGAGAAACAAGGCATTCCTGTCAGATATTCAAATTTGAGGTTTTACCAGAAATCCAAGTTTTGGGGCACTGAGTACGACAAAGTGGGCGATTGGTGTAGTTTATGTGCGCGTTATGTGTGTGTGTGTGTGTGTGTGGATGGTTTTGTAGTTAGCATATAAAAACCAAAACATCACAGAAAAATTCAGTTTTGATATGTTGTCTGTGTATCTCCACAGTATACTGCAAGAAGGTTTTCAGCGAAATTTCGTCAATTGGATGTGCATGTTATTGAATGTTTTTTTTTGTAGTAGTATTCCTTGAAAAAACTCCAACGATTTTTTTTTTAAACTCCCTATTTCATAGCTTCTACAGCTATGACTGTAGTGCTGTCAGTACTGTTTGGGAGAAGATTGTTTTAGGGGTTTTGATGGGAAGTAAACTTAACTTTCCCTATGGAGCCATTTCAGTGTACTAAGGGGAGGCGTTTTTTAGTAAAACTCAAGTAAAAAGAAAATTTATCAATTAAAGTTGCAGTAAGAGAAGATATTGTGAGTTCAGACTAGACTTTTTTGCTTTCTTTTCCTGATATAAGAGGCTCTCGGTCAGGTTTTCGATTTAGTGTCCTTACCGGGAGTACATGTTTCATGGGTATAGAAAGTAAGATATTAGATGTGTGTTTATTTTTTAATCTGTATTACTGAGACAATATAACTCAAAAACGAAATATCGTAATAAGTTCGAAATACATATTCCGCTTAAAATTTCCTCAGTGTTTTTGATGCAATACTGATTTTTGATCCATTGTATACTTTTTATTGATAGTTGATTTCTACTTCAATTGCCACATACCTATTTGTAGCCATGTATAGATTTTCATATTTCAGTCTTCCCCGGTGCTCTATAAAAATAGATGAATTATTATAATATTATGAGATGGCTTATATGAAACACATTATTATTAAAAAAAAAAAAATTGTTGAATGTTCATCTTCATATTCTCGTTAAGGTCAAAATTAGTCAACGGAGTCTATTTTTACCAAATGTTTTTATTTCATTTTAGTTTGTCGGACTATTCAAAAAACTGACGTAAGAATTTTTTTTTAAACTTTGCAAATTATTACGATCATTCACTTTTACTCGAAAAACGTTTTTATCGGATGGAACTCTAATGATAAGGAGCATTTGGAAAAGTGTTATTTGGTTCTTGTAATTCGAATTTGAAGAATTTTTTTTATAAATTTCACTTAAACTTTTACTTTGTCTTACTCCTCCTAAGAATTATTGCCACCATTTAAATTTTCGAATTGAAGGTTTCTCTGGATATACAATAGAGTTTTACTCAAACGTTTTGAGAATTGTTGGTATATATTTCTATTAAAATGAAATAAATGACAAAAATAAAAAGAGAGGGAGAAATAAACATGATTGGAGAAGAAAAGTGTTGAGTAAACAAAAAATTTTTTTAGCGGCCGTATGTGTGTGTGTGAGAGAGAGAGAGAAAAAAAATAACTCAAAATGAATACGCGCAGAAAACTCGAACTTGGTCCGGTTAGATATAAGGATTCTGTTTCAATCGGAATCTGTCAATCGAATGTGCGAATTCTGTGTATTTTTTCACTTAACTTGAAACAATTTTTTAAAGAAAAACTGTTTTTTGGAGCTTCTATGGTAGCGCTGACCTAGCTTTCCTTTAAAGTGCCATTTCTAAATGCCGTCGGTTCCATCTACCTATGTAATTTAGAGGACAATGTAATTGTTTTTAAAAAAATTCTTGGATGAAAAAATCGGTTAAACAAAAGTGTTACATACAGACCACAAAATGAGTTCCTGAGTTTCATCGCGATTTTCTCACAAACAGCTCAGATGATTTTTCTTAAAAATTGATATTCCAACTTCATATAGACAAAGCATTTATACTTGACTTTTTTTTTTGAAATCTTGAAAAATCTTGGAAGTGATATTATTGGAGCTGCGAAGTTAGGTTTGTCTCAGTCTCTAAACTGCATTTTCAGGATAATATATTGTTTCGCCAACTATATTGTATTAAATGCACCCAACTTTTGTAAACTAAGTAACTATTTACGAATAAAAAGTTACAATGAGAACTACGTTAAGAGTACATTGTGTAAGCGTTTCTCACCAGATTTGTTTCCACATTACAGCCAAACATAGCCTACAACAAGAACACGATAGTGGAAGTTACGGCCCACCGTCCGCTCCACCTGCACCGCATATAGGTAGCCTAGAGCCACCGGGGACGACCGAGAGGCCTCCACCACCACCTCCGCCCCAATCGCAGGCCGTACATATGCACCATCATCACCATCCACCACAGCAACCCCAAGAACTCTCTCAAACACAACAGCCACCTCCACAGCAGCTTCAACCAACTCAGTCACAATTACCTCCCGCTCAGCAAACGTCTGTGGAAGGTAGTATGCCACCTCAGCAGCTGCAACCACAATTAACACAACAACCACCGACTACCCAACAGCCACCAGCGACTTCCCAACCACCTACACAGCAACCTCTTCCTTCGCAAGCTCCACAACAGCCACCTGCTCCTCCAACTACACAGCCACCATTTGAATTACCCATAAATGTAAACCAGCCACCACCTGGATTTTTTCCACCTCGTAAGTAAAACATTTTTTTAGATTAATATTTTCTAGTTGCTTACATTATTTACTCTCGATGAGTCTTTTTTTTTAATAAATAAAAATGGAACTTTTTTTTTGTCTTATAGCTCCAGGTGGTATAGAACTTCCTGACTTAACAAGACCTCCTCCAGGCTTTCCTCCAGTGCAGCCGGAGATACAACCAGAAGATTTATTACCATCATTACCATATTATGACTTACCTGCAGGTTTAATGGTGCCCCTCATTAAGGTAATTAAAGAAATATGTAGTTGATTCCGCGCTGCTGGACAAAACATGAGATTGTGTCTGGCCGGTTTCGGATCTTCATCTGTTCCAAAGTTTGATTTTTAATAAGATGGGAAGTATGTTTGACTTCTGATTTTCAAAGTATCTATAACATAGTTGATGTGGTTGGTTCCGCAGAGCTGGAAAGCATCAGAGATATTGTCCGTGATAGCCTGCTTCTTTTTGTGGTCATCGACCGGTTTCGGGCGTTCGCCCATCCGATGTTTTTGTCAAACAGTGTAATAATATAGACTTGCAGAGAGCAAATACAGTTGATACAAACAAACATAGCCTACAACAAGAACACGATATTGGAAGTACGGCCCACCGTCCACTCCACCTGCCCCGCATATAGGTAGCCTAGAGCCACCGGGGACGACCGAGAGGCCTCCACCACCGTCATCACCATCCACCATCCACCACGGTGAGGATGGTGCAGTTGATACACTGTATCAACTGTATTTGCTCTGTAAGTCTATGTTATTACACTGTTTGACAAAAACATCCTGATGATGGGCGAACGCCCGAAACCGGTCGATGACCACAAAAAGAAGCAGGCTATCACGGAAAATATTTCTGATATCTATCTATAACATATCCATTCAAGAATTCGGTATAGTATGGAACGGGAACCTTGAAAAGTAGAAATAAATGCTCATACATACGTAGAACACTCACACACACTTCAATTAATAATTAAATGAAGGAATGGAATAATAAACTAAATTAGCATTTAGAGGCAAGCACAACTATACCCCTCCCCCAAAAGCCGCCTTAAATGAATTTTCCCAGAGGAGTGTTTAAAATAAAAGTTGTACCAAGTTTGATGAAAAGTGAAAAAAAAAACTAAGTAAAGTGGTACGGTTGAGGAATTTTAAATAGTTGATTTTTTCATCGTTTCGTACACCTTAGATGGTCTTCCTCAGGAATTTTGAAGAAGAGACAGACGAGTTAATGTTGGAGCTTATTTTGTACATTTAACCCGTCTTCCTTTCCTTTAAGGTTCCTGGGGAAGGGCATCAAAAGTGATCGATATGTCGAAATAGACGATAGGTCAAATGACGATAGTCGATATGTCAACCATAGTTTTGCTTTTTTCATTAACAACGCCCAAATTATTTTATCTATTATTTATATTTATTTATTTTTTTTAGCTGGAAGATTTTAATTATAAACCTTTGGACCCTGATAGTATACGCTTACCACCTCCTGCTCCTCCAAGCGAGCGATTATTGGCAGCAGTGAAGGCATTCTACACTCCTCCAGGGCATGATCATCCCCGAGACAGGTTGGATAAATATTTCTGTTATTATTAGCTACATCATAAATCACTTTGGTCTAGGGACTCATCTGCCTTTGTTGCGAGAATTCATAGTTCGATTCTTATGAGGGCAAAATTCAACATCGTGAGAAAAAGTAATAAGCTAACTTAGGAGCCCTTGGTAGAACTAACGGCGGAGAGAACGATGCCCCCCCCCCCCCCATAAAAATCGTATCGCACAAGCCTTGGCCCATCACGGGCAGTTGCGCTAAAAGTTTTATTATAAATAAGCCGTGGAAGAAATTACCTGAAAATGCAGTAAACAATTTTAAATCAACAAATTTAAATCTTAAACAGTTTCAAAATCTTAAGCGGTAATAAGCACCATACAATTCTGAAAATTCTGATTGAATGAATTGGTTAGGCTGAGTCCAAGACAAAAAGTATTTTTAAACTTGTAGTTATTAACTTTTTGTTTTATTTTGACATTAACATTTCTTTTAAAAATATAGAAATTAATGTTTAATTTGATCTGCAAATACTGCTAGTTTAAGTCTAAGAACTTAATAAATAGTCCACCTAATAAATAATAGATAGAGCCTAATATAATTCATTATATCTTAACTGTGTTTTACAATTTAACTTTTAGTAATTTAACGGTTATTTTTTTTTTATATTGATTGATATTGTCCTGGTATTTTGATAATATATTTTTAAGAATTAATAAAACATATAACTGTTCTTAGGGCTATACAGTTGGCCACTATTTATTTTCATTTCTTCATTCGATAAAAAATTAAAATTGTTGCGTCATTGTAGTTTATCAAAATAATGCTCCCGGAAGAAATTGCTTAGTAAAGGACATTTTTTTTTTTGTTAGAAATTAAGTGCTTATGTTTTTACAGCGACGGTTGGGAAAAGTTAGGACTTTACGAGTACTTCAGAGCGAAAGCAGCTGCCAAGAAAAAAAGGGAGCAGGTAAATATATAATCAATCGGTTGATATTGTCTATGCTTAATTAATAGCGAATCTTCTTCTAAAAGTTAAAACAATTGATTTAGTAAAAGAAGTAATTGATTGAGTGATTGTCTAATCGACACTAATTGACTGATGTAAATTCTATAGGAAATAGAGGAAGGTTTAAGAGAACTATCGAGGTCGCCCACACCTGTAAGAAGCTTTCATGATAATAAATCACCACCTCCTAAAAGAAGATATAGTAGGTGAGATGAAATTTTTGTTGTTGTAATACGATTATGTGATGTATATAGGGTAACACTAACGAAATTGATTCTTTTTTTTTTTTTTATCGTAATTAAATTATTTAAATAATCAATAATATTTTCATTTCTAAAGTAATAGTTACTAATTTGTTTACTTGTTTCCAGCCGATCTCGAAGCAGGTCTCGAGACCGTGAAAGAGGTGACCGTGATGGGTCAGGCAAGCAGAATCGCAAAAGAAGAAGATCGCAGAAAGATCGTTCTCCTCATATACAACAACAGCAGCAATTACAACAGAGGGCAGCTAACAATGTCGGGAATAATAATGATTCTCAGCATAGTAGAAGAACTTCTGTTGGATCACTTCCTTTACAAAATTCTGGAGCATCCACTCCATTAACACCAGGAATTGGAGGTTCGGATTCAGTGGGTGACAGCAGTGACTCTGCGAGGGACAATAGAAGTCCCACACCTCCATCATTCTTGTAAGTGAAGTTAATAAAATATAATTTAATAGAATTTTTTGCGAGTAAAATAATTGTCTTAACAAATTATTGATAAGTAATGTATCTCTAACCCAGAAACATATATTAAAAGCTGGAATGTTCAAAGTATTAATGTAAAAATGATCAACAGATCCGTTTAAGTTTGTGCCTGCGGGAACTTGTCTTTACCTTTATCGTAACTTATAGAGTACAAGTTATTTGCCTGGAATTTCAGGTAGAGGGAAAGTTCTGTTATGGCTACCTTGTGTTTATACACAGTGTTTAATGCGGTGTGTGTGGTGGAAATACTCCTAACACCAGGAACATTGATTCATGCACCATAAATATAAATACGTGAACCTCATTACATAATATCCAATATATTCAGTTATGAAAACGATAATCAATAGCAGAAAATAGCAAAAATAATTATAATAATGTCAGAAATAAGTTTTAAAATGATGTCAATATGAAAAATACGGCAAGAATCCTGAAGAAATAGCTAGTCTTTTCCTCCTGCATATGTTTAGCGTTTTTTTTTTAGAATAACATATAGAAAAAATTTAAAATAGAAAGTATACTGGCTTTAGGTGATTGTAAATTTCTCCTATCTAAATGTTTACAAAATAGAATGGTTGTAATAATTGGGACGCAAGAAAGTGACATTGCTAATAGTTAATTTTTGACTGGTAACATAATCCGAATGTTAGTTTGTACCTAGAAGAATCTAATACAACATAATTGTCTGGTTGAAGAAATCACTCCACGAGAAGTTTTTGCAAATTAATTCCAAGAATCGGTCCTAGCAAATTAGTCTTTTTTATAATACGCTTGGAATCTCTGGTTCAAATATTTTATAATAACAAAATTATTATTTTTTATTCATGCTATTGATTAGATTATTATTAGATGTTGTTAAGATTGTTATTTCTAAACTATAGGATTTTGATTAAGGAATTTTTTTACTTTTTGGATTCCAGAAGACGGAAAATTACTTGGGGAGAAGTATACTAATTAGTCGAAGACGAAGGATGAGTTGGAAAAATCGAAAAAGCTTGCTAATGACAGGACTAAGTTGGTCCTCGTTGCAGACTAATTGGGCTAGGCGACAGGGATATTAGATTATTCTTGATCATGATGATAGTTTTGGTCCATATTAATTATCTCCATAGGTACCTAGTCTCCAAATTTTGACTTCGGTACTGTTAATCAATTGATAAATGGACAAAGAGAACAAAAGGGATTTATCAGATCTTCCTGCAAACCTCCACATGTTATTTATCTTGTTACTTTAAATATTATTTATTTTATTTTTTAATTTACGGTGCGTCAACATCCATGTACATTGGCACCCGGAAACTTCTCAGATACAATTCGGCCTCTAGAGTGTTCTCTCATTTCAGCTAACACTATCCATCACCGTATAGTGAGCTATAGGAGTCCCTGGGAAGAGAAAATCTAAGGCAGCACTGCTGACTCGAACCTGGAACTTCCGCGTTGCTAGTCCCGCGCGCTATCACTGAGCTAATCCCTAAATTATTCTTACGAAATTGTAATTTCATTTAGTTTGGACGGTAGTCTAGAAATACAATCTGAGATAGGTCACCTAAATTTCAAAATTTTTTATTTGTGATCAATAATTAATGTTAGATTCCAGTTGGGATCATCAAAATATTTGTAAATATCATTTCAAAAATTTCGAAATTGAACACGTTTTATTTTGTTTGCACAGAGGTGTTGGTTCATACTCTAATCAACTAACTGAGGATAGACTGTCAGAGGCAAATAAAGGGCACCAGATGTTAAAGAAGATGGGTTGGTCTGGGGCTGGCCTTGGACTGAAAGAACAAGGAATTGAACAGCCAATCTCAGGAGGAGATGTATGTATATTTATACAATTTTGGCAAATTTCTATTCTTATTATATAAGAAAAATAATTTTATTTTTGAATTTTGTGGTTGAAAATTTTATATTAATATATATTTTAAATAAAATTGTGTTCTTTTTATAAACAATGAATGTATAATTATTTTTGTCTTTGCATTAGGTACGTGATCGTATAGACCAATATAAAGGTGTTGGAATCAATCTCAACGATCCTTACGAAAATTTTCGTAAAAGCAAAGGCCAAGCATTTATCACAAGGATGAAAGCTAGGGCCGAAGAGAAAAATGGACTATATAATTAATTTTATTATTATTAATATAATCATTTTTAAGTGATGCGTGCATGAAAGTGAGAGTATGAATGTGAGAAATGAAGAAAATAGAGTGATTTTTATTGTTAGACTATGAAATAAAGGATGAATGTACAGTTTTCCTTTAATTTTAAAGTTGTAACTTTTTTTGAACTCATATTTTATTTTATCGAGTGGATGCAGCATTTCCAAAAAAAAAAAATTAATTTATGAAATTTTTCAGTTCTAATTGAAATAATCTGGTTCGAAACACTTTCTGTTACTCTAATTAATGCAATTTAATGAAGAAATTTTCTTCAAAATTGCAACATTACAATATAGTTGGGCTGGCCATAAAAATGGTGATGGGGATTTTAATGGATTACCTGAGCGGCCTTATGTGGAGCGCACTGAATCAAAATTAGAAAGCTTGTGCAAATTTGATTTTAAACTTTCTGACATACAGATCTCTAATACCACTGTGGCATCTATTTTTCAGAAAAATGTTTCAAATTAAAGTGATACATTTTTATCTGTGCAGCAAGAATTCTAAGTTTTAAAAAGAAAATCGTTTTAACGATTTCCGACAAATTCCAAAAAACTCAAACACCTATTTCTTACGACTCACCTATTTCTCAAACTCCTACGACTTTTCATTTTTGAGATATTCTGTTAACACACACAGAAACCATTCGCTAAAAACATTTTTTTCGTATTCAGAAATCCCCCGAACATGTATTTCCGGTGAATACTCAATTTCGAAAATCTGGCACGGTCGCAATACTTCCTCTCACCAAGCAGTTAGAGAAAGTAAAAAAAATGAAATTGTTGATGTTACCAAGGTTTTGAAGTACCTGATCTCTCTGTTTTGGAAAATTCAATGGGAATGAGGAGGTTCGTACTGGATAGAATAGCAAACTATTATTGCTAATTTATTAGTTTTCATCAAATAAATAATTACACTAATTGCAAGCAAGAAATGTAAGGTCACAAAATATAAGATCACAATCAACTAAAAATTGTTGTTTAACTTCGAAGGAAACAAAAGGAATTAAGAATAAATTCTTTTTCATGCAAGTTTTCTTAACTTAAAACTTGAAGAAATATTTTAATTATACTACTTAAGAAGACCCATTAAGATTCAATGCTACGCGTACCTTCTTTCGTTCTTTTCAATTCTTCGAATTATATTTCTTCTTCAAACATAGATTCAGACTTTATTTTATTTTACATTAATAAATTTGTATAGATGGAAATATAAATCGACATAGCTTGTTCATAGTAATGTTAATAGAGAGAAACAATAAAGATTTTTAATGGGAAAAAATTCAAAATGTGCCTTGATAATAAATGAAGTTAGAAGTATTTAATTGTATTGAATTTTAAAATTCAATGAGTAGAATTTCAGGTAGTTGATTCTTTATTTTTAATCAGCTGAAATTGTAAGGATCAGATTCATGTGATTGTCCGCTGAGAGAGAGAGACATTTGAAATTATTTGTGATTAGTTCTTTCAGTTTGCGGAGCTTTGATGGAAACAACTAAATCATTCTGGAGTGAGTATCGTAAGTAATATATATATTTTACAAGTTCACACTTTCTTAAAGAACCAATAATAAAGTTGAAAAGAGTTGCTATTTAGGTAAATAGATTATATCCCAGATTATGTAAACTTACTTAAAGAATAAATGAAACTTGATAGAAGGTTATTTGCTTAAAGAATAACTAATAAATAAAACTTGATAGAAGGTTGATAATATTTCAGGCAGCTGTCTTTTTTTTTTTTTTCTTTTTTTTTTTTATTAATTTATTTTGCAACTGTATACAATGTATAACAAGCAAATGTGATGAGTGCGTAATTTGTGTACATATATATATATATGTACATGTTACTTGAGAGACATGAACGACGACCATCCAGTGATGGAAGCCGTTAGTTTGCAACTATGGCAAGCTTACACAGCAGCTACCCTAGAAGGGCGACGTTATACGTTAAGATGGTCGCGTGGCCACCGCCGCTTCAGCCTCCGACAAGGATTTTTGGGCGGTGTTCTGGTTGACATATTCTGGATCAGAGGATTATGGTGACAGTTTAGTTTGGAGTGAAATTTTGTGTAACGAAATTGGGCTAGCTCTGAGATGAATGGAATGTTAAGGTCGGAGTGGATTGTGTGGTTGGAGACGTAGAAGGGAGCATCAACTACTGTTCTTAGGATCTTAGATTGTAGAGTTTGAAGTCGGTTAAGGTTGGATTGTTTTGCAGTGCCGTAGAGTTCTATGCCGTATGTCCAAATGGGGGCTAAAAGAGCAGTATATAGCATTTTTTTGTTCCTTAAAGTCAGTTTTGAACGTTTGTCAAGTAGTCGTTTTAGCATTTTATATCTTAAGTTGCAGTCAATTCGTTTCAGTCTGGTATGAGGGTTCCATGTTAGTCGTTTGTCAAGAAATAATCCGAGATATCGTACTTGGGTTCGCAGTGGGAAGGATAATATTGTTAAAGTAAAGAGGAGGAAGAGTTTTTTTGTTTAAGGTGAATACTATGAGTTTGGATTTAAGTTCGTTTGCTTTGATCCTCCACTGCCGGAGCCAAGGTTCAAGAATATGAAGATGAGATTGTAGGGCACGAGTTGCCGTGACAGGATCCACATGAGGAGAAAGAATTGCAGTATCGTCGGCAAATGTAAAAGTAATTGTATCTGGATGAGTTGGTAAGTCAGCTGTAAAGATAGTATATAGTAGAGGTGAAAGAATGCTCCCTTGAGGAACTCCTGCTAGAACTGGATAAATAACAGATGATGATGAACTTTGAATGACTTGGAAGAAACGATCAGTGAGATAAGATTTAAGTATCAGATAATAAGTAGGAGATAGGATGTCCTTGAGCTTGTAAAGTAATCCCATATGCCATACTCGGTCAAAAGCTTGAGATATGTCCAAGAAAACTCCTGGACAATACTGCTTCAGTTCCAGAGAGGTAGCAATTGTATCTACAACGCGATGCATTTGATGAACAGTCGAGTGGCAACTCCGAAAACCGAATTGGGGTTCAGGAATGACATTTAGTGGTGCTATTTCAGTTTGGAGGCGGAGTAGTAAAAGTTTTTCAAGAATTTTTCCTAGGATGGGTAGGAGGCTGATTGGTCGGTATGAGCTAGGCAGCTGTCTGAATTTATTAAATAGAATGCTACCAATAAATCATAAAATCAGTTAATGGTTTATACAATGATTAATGGGAACTTAACATACATTTAGAAGGACCTAGATATTGTGATGATGTTTAGGATCATACGGATTTAATTTATTGGGAAGAGATGAAGTGACTGTAAGAAAATATTCTAACAAACTGAAAAACCACGAAGATCCATAATCTAAAACAACCCCTTTAATGCATGTTCGGTTAACATCTGGTTTTTCGAACAGTGCTTCTTGGCTTCACACATTAAGAGTGCTGGTAATTTTTTTAATATATTTTGGAAATGTAAATTCTTGTGTTATTTTTACTCATTATTTGCATAAGCTGAAAGAAAGCATAAGTTAAAATATGTAATATACAAGAACTTAAATTTTGCAATTTAGTTATTTAGAAAAATAATTTTAAATTTAATTAATCGATTAGTTAAGTAAAAGGTTCCAGTCAGAATCGAATTTATGCTGAACGTTTAGATGACTTAATATTCATCATAAACAACACAAAACTATATTGTGGGAAAACTAATTATATACTTACCAGTTTTTTGGATATTAGGAGCTACGTGAGTGACTACATTGTATTTCATCATGCAGCGACCATATTAATCCTACTAAAACTTGAAGTGACAGTTTAGATTTCAGAAAAATACACCTTAGGCGGAATAGCCCATAAGGGCCGACTTGTCAGACGGCGATTAGAATACAGAATGCTCTTTATATTAATTTTACGGAAATGATTCAAATAAAATATATTTATAAAGAATTATTGTATAGAATAAGCATTTTATAGAATTATAGATTTATTATGTACGTACAGATAAAATTCCAAGTTTGAAGGCTTTATCGAAATAATTCTGGAAAAATGCAAATTCTGGTCGGTAAAGTCGCACTTTCTGTCAACCGATTTGTTTCAAACTAGAAATTTTAGTAACGAGTCTTATCATTATATAGATGTAAACTGCAAATTATACTGAAATGACACGTTAGAGAAAAGCAAATTTGCAGCTCCTCTAGGATTCCAAAAACCAATTTTTCTAGAAAAATGTGTAAAATAAAAGCGTTAGAACTATGTGTTTAGTTGGAGTGCAAAAACTAAAAAGAAAATTTGCATGCCGAATCCAATCACTAAAAAACCTATCTTTTCATGCCCTAAAACATGTATTCAAAATTCTATTCGAAAATTTGAAGCATCGTAATCTTGTGGTAAGAGATTGTACATATCTGCTTTACAAGTTGATTTGACTTTCTTTAAGCAATACTAATAATTCAATTGGGAATTTTCTTCAACCGTAGATTATTAGATGTTTAGTTGTTTGTAATATTCCAATATTGAATACAGGTGAGAACCGTAAATTATTCTGAAATGACAGTTTAGAGATAAACTTATTCAGTATCCCCTTATAATTATTTTTTTTCAGAAAAATGTTTCAAAATAGAAGTAATTGGTTTATATATGTGTAGTTTATCACTTACATTACATTTAAAAAAAATCCTTTGAGCATTTTTCGAGGATATATCTAAATCTGAAAAAAAAAGATCTTATGAAGCCGTACTTTCGGTGACATATTTTAAAAATACTTAAGGGTCCTTCATGATGTCTAGATAGAATAACACGTTTAAGCTTCCTGGATTTCTACTTTTAGAGTTACTATGATTAAGCATACAGACTAATCGCTAAAAACGTTTTTTTCATATTCAAACCTTAGAATATAAATTTAAGTTTCGAAAATTTTACTTTAATTCTTGTTTAGCTGCAACAGTTCACTTTTATCTAATTTTTGCCGTATATATTGATCTTAAATTCTAAAGAGGATTTACCAAAACAGATCTGGAGTGAAAACAAATGACCTTCTCTTATGCAATTGTCAATGTGGATTGACTCAATTTTTTTCGAACTCTGAATTTATGCAGTACACATAATAATCCTTTATCCTATTTGGGTCGTGGAACCAAGTAGTATTTTCAAAAAGCACATCAAAGGAAAGCCAACGGAACATCTTAAAAACACCCCAAGAATCTAATTTTTTGAAAAAGCTTGCTATAAGAGTTATGGAGCTTTAGAAATGTTAAAAAAAAGATTGAAGTTATTTTCTAAGTAAAATGGAAATTCTTTTTTAATGCTATTTTCCTTTGGGATTCCCAAAACGATATTTCCTGCTGTTTTTCACTCTACAAAATCAGTTACAAAACTTCTGTTATTAGATGGCTTCACAAATTTTTTGATGCAAACACTCATTTTCGAAAATCCAACGTTCCTTTTGTTCCAGTTGCTAAGAGAAGATAATAATATTGCTTTAATAAATCAAAGTTTTGTAAAAGATAAATTTACTGCTTATTTGAAACGAGTTTTGTATATAAATTTTGTATTTTTTCTTGAAACGAGACTATATTTAATGATTCATTCAATAGTAGAAAACAGGTAATGCCATTTTATTGTAACTATCAGTGTTTGCTAATAACTTAAATAATCAACACATGTTTTGTCTCAATTTCTGAAAAAAATAAAATTGGTTTCATTTGTAGATTTTACATTTAATGAATATATGGATGTAATAAAAAAATGAAAGAAACAATTATAATAAATGGTTTGGTAGTGCTACAAGGCGAGGTGCTCAAGAAACGAGCAGAAAGTAGGTAATACTCAATTTATTTTCAAGAAATCTGCTAATGTCGTCTTTACTTTTATAGTATCAGTGAGTGTCAATTATTATTATTTATTCTAAAGTGTTGAAACAAAATTTTGAAAAGAAATTGCCTTTAGAAAAAAACGAAAAATCATTTTTATCAAAACTACGGCTAGAGGGAAGAAAATTGCATAGAAGAGAATGTTAAATGTAAATGTTTCAAGTTATTAATTTTTTAATCAGAAAATCTGTCGTTAAATGGGGATATTTGTAGGTAATGAAACATGTTAAGCTAATCTTCGAAAAGTTATTAAAATTTTTCTTGTATCAAGCCCTGATAGCAATGCAACATTAAAGATTTACTAAGACCTGTTTCTATCCACATTTTATTAACTTCTGAAGGTAACTATAACCAAGTTGTTTAAATTTACAAAAGTTCCATTGTAACAAGGGTTTTTCTTTAATTAATCGTTTTTTAACGTAACATTTTTTTGATGAGCTCAAAATGCCTTTTTCTGAATTTATCAACCAGCATTTCTTTTCCTTAGAACCTTAAAGTTTAAAAAAAAAATAAAAATATCTCTAATGATTTTTCATACTTGCATACTAAGATAACTTAGAGTTTTAGTGAGCCGATTTATGTTGTACAGACATATTATATAACATACGATAATTAACAAGATGGATAATCTAAAATAAATACACAGACACTTAAGAATGAAGTTAAACGTCTTACGACATTGGCTTACAAAAAATATGCTCATTTTTAATTCAGAAAGGCGTATAAACTCGGTATTTTTTATAAGTTAATTCTTAATAATGAAAGGAATAAAATCACACCGCGAATCAAAGTTCACTTGAGAGAAAAGTAAAACCACCTTCCTTCTGTACACATTTAAATAATTTTATTGGAAGAAATGAACTATGTTGTATTTTATACGTATGCTAAGTGTATTAAATTTAATGAGAGCATTATGAAGTAGTTGTGGTGAGAATGAAAGAACAAAAAAAGTGATACTTCTAGAAATCCGTTTATAAAATATCTTGTTAGAAATTAGTAATTTCGTTTTTTATATAAGCTGGTACCTATTCATACAGAAGACACAAACAAATTAATAAAACCACCTTTTTCGAAGTCAAATGCTTCATCCTCAAACAAACTTACATTTTAAAATGGTAACAGGAAGGCTATCCTGTGTTATTACGCCAGTGTTACTACCTTAATAAAACCCTAATTTCGGTTCTTATATGTAAATATTAAAAGTAATAATAGTTCATACATATCGTGATGATGGCTTACAGTTTGATCTACCACTAGCCTGTAGGTATGTTTTTTTTTTTTAAATTATTTTATACCGTCTTTCTTCCTTTATTGAAGTAGACAATAATTTGTTAGAAAAGATAAAACGTAAAAATTTATGGCAATGATCCTAGATAAATAACCTTCCAGTCTGTTAATTAGCGCCTCATTAAGTTTCGCTTTTCCAATATGAAAATGAAAGAGAGATATCTGCTATTTTTACAAAACACTTTAGAAAACAATTGTTATCTATAAGGGCGTTTTCATATTTTGTTATTGAGCAGCAGTGATGCATACATACTATATTACATATTAATCATAGCGATACAAGGAGCTAAGTATGTAACATCATATAAAACATTAACAATTTTACACAAAAGCATTAATTTATTTTGTTGTTCACTCAATCGTGCTTGCATACTGAGATATATGTAGGTATCAGATTTTCAAAAACAATTTTCACAGAATTCAGAGTAACGAAGACGGAGATAGAATATTATCTTCATTGTGGATCTAGTCCCAAATTCTTGCTAGAAGTTTCATGGTCCAAGTATTGTGGTGTAATTTATAAGTGATGATTGTTTTAATTTATTTTATGAATGCTGTACTTTTTGATATGTATGAATCATTCATTAAAGTATAGATGATACAAGGAGATTTTAGTACGGCAAAGGTCAAAATAAAATTTTTATTGATAAAGATAGATGATACAGTTTTGTAGCAACCAAATTATTTAGAGCAAATCGTTGCAATATAATAAATACCACAACAAAAATATTTGAGAATTTGTCTATTCATTGTTTTGTTTAAATGTCAAAATTGATTTAAAAGCAGAAGGTGGAAATAAATGAACAAGTGGTAAATTGACATGTAACATGATGATGAAAATCTAGATCGCGAAATTCACACAATAATCATCGATTGAATACTAAGCACTGTTACCCTTGGGATTTGAGCAAAATCGTTCTCTTTACAAGTTCCTGTAAAAGATTCAATCTTTTTTGTATTTCGTGCAGCAAGAAAAGTATATTTATAGCCTGGCATATTTAATATATCTATAACAACTTGAGTCAACGAATACATCATTATTCATCTAGAAAATAGAAAAGTAGCATAAATTATAACGCAATCAATGAAGACGCGTGACAAGTTGTAAATTAATTGATATTCTAAAAAAAACAGTCTCATTAGATGTTGCACAATCAAAAGGTTAATGAACTCCGACAAATTAAACACCTGTGACCCTTATGCGCATGGATATTTTAGCAACGGTTGACATTTAAGCACCTGACATACAGTGTAAAGTAACAATTTGTAACAAGTAAACTGTTAAATAGTAATGCTATCAAGCGTTATTTTATGTGACAATATTATCACGTAATGTATGTTACAAATAAAAAATAAATAAAAAGGGGTGAGCTAAGTTCAAAGACCCTTTTTTAGGGAGCCAGATTTGTTCATTTATCATTTAATTAATTTAATCGACTGCAAATGCTTTTTTTTGAACCACCAAGCATTTTTTTAAATACAATTATAGACTCCAAAAATATTGCCTTATTTTATTATTCTCGAGGTAGAATATGAAATTTTTCTTCATTTTTGAATTATAACATATAAAGCAAAATTTATCTTGATTCTCATCCATCAAACAAATTCAAAGGGATTTAACCATAATGTTGGTTAACCAATAGAGTTAAATACATGCTTATCTGCGTTTATCATCAGTATTATTTAGAATTTCATTTTATTTAATAATAAAAAAAATATATATGTTTCCAATTTTGTTCATTCGTAAACGAAATATTATTATAAAGAGGAATGATAAAATAACATCAAAATCAAGGAAATTTGGTTGCATCTTCATCACAAGTTTATGAAAAATGAAAACAAACACACACACACACACACACACACACACACACACACACACACACATATATATATATATATATATATATAGTGTTTAATAAAATTCATTTAGTGTTAATATGCGTAATTTAAAATGTCCCCACTTTAAAGTAAGCGTAAACTTACTCTTATTACTTTAGTTAGTGCTAAACGATTGTAATGTTAACATATTGGTAACTGTAATAGAAAAAAAAAATAATTTCTTTAGGTAAGTCTATACATTTAAATTATTTTTAATTATTTAGCTTTTAAAATGTTTTAAAATAGAAAATAATTTTACGTACTATAAAAAATGAAAAGATAAATGGATTTTTTTTTTCTTTATTCATGAAATAAAATTTTATAACTAATTTATATTAGTTTAGATTTTGTTATGATGATTTTTTTCTATTTGAACTTAACAAAATCTTTGTGAGATTATTTGATATTTGTTAGTTTCCCTTTTTTTTTTTATTCAGAGAGAGATAAACAATACTGTTAGATAATTATCAAAATTGAGTTTCCACTGGAAATATACCTTTTGGGGGTCTTCTGAATCGGAAATATTTTCTTCAAAAGAAATTGTGTCATATTTTCATAACTCCGGGTCTATAATTTCGTTCGAATAGCCTAATACCAAATATAAAAATATCTGAGGATTGAAAATATCTATATAGTTTCAGCGACTTTTTTTAAAATTTATTTTTGTACATTAACTATACATATAAAATCTTCAATTTTCTTTAAAACAATATTTTCAAAAAATTAATTTTAATGATGTCCAATTACCCAGAGTTAATTCTCATGATAATTTTTCTGTAAAATCATATTTTAATTAATTAACCATAAAAACTGTCTTTAAACATTAGTAAGATTAATAACAAAAGATAAGAATTTTGAATTTGAACAAGATTGGGCAAGAGAGGGAAAGTTGAGTATAATTCCTTTTATAGTAGCTTATAAAATCTTAAGGAAATGTTTCCAGTTAACTACAAAAATATGCTACACATATGTATAAATTTAATTTTAGTGATGCTTTTTTTTTTAAATCACAAAATTAGAGGAAAGATTGGTTTAAAATTGGAAAAAATAATTACATTAATAATGTTTTCATAGGTGGCAGATTGTATTTGTTCAGTTATGATAAGAGAAAACGATATCGAAGAGTCAGTTTAATGTCAACCAGAAGTCCTATCCCCCAATATTGAACTTTTAAAATTCATGACTAAAACTTATACAAAAAATTTAAAACTTTTTTGAAAGTCTTTTACCTGAAAAATTTCGTCCATGGCACTGTTTTTCTTTCTTATCAGGAAAGTTAATTTTGGGTGAAGGCTAAAATTAATTTGGTATTCAAATTTAATATAATAATAGCTTAAATCAATTTTAAAGTATATTAATTTTTTTTCGTACAAACTGTAAAAAGATCATAAAATTATGTGGCGTTTATTTCCTAATTATGTAAAGTTGTTTCGATTCCTAAATCCAGTTATGTACGATATGGATCTGAAAAAATATTTACCAGGGCCAGGTCTAGGAAGAGCGGACCCCTACGCAACGCTTCAGCGTGGGGCCTCCTTGAAAATGATTATATTTAAACTGTTAATTTTAATATAAAGTAATACTTCCCTTAAATATATTGTTATTTTTCTTAATGATTAGCGATTTTATTATAAAAATAACTGGTGTGAAACACTCATACAACTTTCTCTTACTCCAATTCTCAAAATTAAAATTGACAGATTTTATAGTTTGTGTTCCAAATTTAATGAATTCGTCGAAAACTGAAAAAAACTGTTCAGTAAAAGCGCACTTCCGGTTTAGTAATTTGCTTGAAACTCTTGAAAATGAGAATTGATAATCAACTATGATAGCGGTGGTTAGTTCCGCAGAGCTGGAAAGTATCCGAGACATTTTCCGTGACAGCCTGCTGAAGCAGCCTTTTAGTTTATATATGAGTTTCAAGAAGATCGTCGGAGCAATTTATTGAGAAAATCGCGAAAAAGTGGAAAAAAATCATTTAGTAAAGTGGTAAAGTAAAACGCACTTCCGGTTATCCGATTTTTCAAACTTGAAATTTCAACAACATATTTAATTTTAATTAAAATTATTTAGATGACAAAATTGTCTAATAAACTGAAATAACACTACATAAAAACCTAACCCCCACCTCTCCCCTAAAAGTGCCCTTAAATGAATTTTCCCAGAGAAATATTTTAAGTAAAAGTTGTAGCTCTTTATATGTGTAGTTGTTATCCCATATTTCAAGAAAATCGTTGGAGCCATTTTTAAGAAAATCGCAAAAAGTAAAAAAATCAACGAGTAAAGTTGTACTTCCGGTTGAGGAATTTTGACAGATAATCTACTATCGAATCCCATAGTGGTACCTAAACGGGAATATCAAGTTTGAACTTTCTACAAGTTACTTCTTGTAAACAAAAATAATCCAGTGCAATATTTGAAACTTGAAAAATTCTTATTTTTGTTTGAATAAGGTCGATCAAAAATGTTCGTTTCAATTGGAATAGCTTTTCCTCCATGTGAACTTGGTGAATTATTTCGGAAATCAATAACGAAAAAATGAAAATTATTTCCATTCATATATTTTAAAAATATTTATCAACAATTTATATTTAAACTAACATTGTAATTTAAAATTATTTAAAATAAGAAATTAATATTGCTATAATATGAATTACATGCATATATCGGTAAAATATCCTGAAATAGACAAAACTAGTGGGTATGATAGACAAAATACTGGTTGTTATAATCATAATAACTTTTTTGTCAGTTTCTTTCTTACGTTCCTTATTTGCTAGTCGGAGCGTGGGGCCCTACGCGGTTGCGTCTGTTGCGTATGCTTTGATCCGGCTCGGTGCATTGTACCCTTCGAGAATGCATAGGCATTAATTAACATTATTTTAAAAAGAATAAAGTGCATTTTCTATTAAAGAAAGATATGTTTTTCTGTTTTTATTTAATTTAAAAGATATAAAATTTTTAATTTTAATATTTAGGGTTATTGTGTTTGCTCCGTGGTATTAGAGATTGCGTGTCCATTAAATGAGACAAAAACGTCAACAAACAAACAAACCGACAAATAAAGGATGTTTATAATTCTCTAATGTGACCAAATCGGACGATTACTGTACTTCTTTCTTAAAAAAAAATAAAAGATATCATAGTCAGGTATTTTTACTTTCTCTTACTCCTAGTAAGAGCAAGTATTGTAATCGTGCAAATTTTCGATATCGAGTTTTCACCGGAAATATACGTTTTGAGGTCCCCTGAGTCCAAAAAAGTGGTTTTTAGCAAATGGTCTGTGTGTGTGTGTGCCTGTTTGTGTGTGTATGTATGTATTTGAACAGCATAGCTCAAAAACGAAAAACCGTAGAAAGTTGAAACTTGATATTCCGTTAATGTATCACCATGGGATCTGACAGTACGTTATCTGTCAAAATTCCTCAACCGGAAGTACCACTTTACTAGTTGGATTTCTTACTTTTTTGCGATTTTATTAAAAATGGCTCCGACGATTTTCTTTAAACTTGGAACATCAACCACACATACAAAGAGCTACAACTTTTATTTGAAACACTTCTCCGAGAAAATGCATTTAAGGGTACTTTTGGGGGAGGGGGTTACGGGTTCCTCTAAAGTGCTATTTCAGTTTATTAGCCAATTCTGTCATATAAATAATGTTAATTAGAACTAGATGTGTTGTAGAAATTCCGAGTTTGACAAAAATCTGATGAGCGGAAGTGCATTTACTTTACCACTTTACTAAAGGATTTTTTCACTTTTTCGCGATTTTCTTGAAACATTGTATATAAACTACGCATACAAAGATGTACAACTTTTATTTAAAACCTTTCTCTGGGCAAATTCATTTTAGGGGGGAGGGTTAAGTTTTTCTCTAAAGTGCTATAGACAAAATTAATTAGAAATAAATAGATTGCCATAATTCCGAATTTTGAGAAATTTAGTAAACCGGAAGTGCGCTTTTACTGAACAGTTTTTTTTTCAGTTTTCTACGAATTTCATTAAATTTGGTACACAAACTATAAAATTTGTCAATTATAATTTTGAGAACTGGAATAAGAGAAAGTTGTGTGAGTGTTCACACCAGATTTTTTTTAATTATTGTGACCACACACACACGCAGATCAATTCTAAGCACCACTTTCTCAGGCTCAGGGGACTTTATATCCGGTGAAAACTCGATATCGAAAATTTGACACGATTGCAATACTTCTTCTTGTCCCAGCATTGAGAGAAAGTAAAAATCTGGTGTGAAACACTTACACGGACTTTCTCTCACTGCAAATTATATAGTTATAATTGAGAAACATTCTTCAAACTTACAATTTTTATAAAATGTTTAGTAGTATTCAACATTTTTAGAGGAGCATCACCTTCTAGCTAAACGGAACCTGTCAAAATTAAGTTTTCAAGGGGGGAAAAACAAGTTTCAAACAAACATGAATAGAATTCTGTTTGTGTAGTTAGTAATCCCAAATTGGTATTATTGAGAAAATCGCAAAAAACGGAAAAAAAACTAATGCCAGTAATGCCCTACTTCCGGTCAACTGATTTTCTTCAAATTCGGAATTTTTGGCTGCACATTCCAATTCTAATTAATAATGTACACATAACAGAAACGTATACTAAATTGATGGCACTTTAAAAGGAAGGTTTTGTTTGGGTTTCCCTAAAAAAATCCAATGAATTCAAAATTGATTTTAAGAGGTTTCTAGCGTAGCGGGCACTTCACGCGCTTTCCTAAAAATTACATTTTATTATTGCATAGGTGAATAATATTGAAGGTGATAGATATTTAATACAAAATTCAAGATTGATGATAATGCATTTTTTTTTTTTTTTAATGTTTGTCGTAAATTGAATTATTAATTATACTTATTTGAGTGAATCTGTGAGCCAAGAATGTAAAAACATAAAAATTTAATTTGTAATTTATAAATATATATATGATATATATTTATATATATATATAAACGGAAAACCGTGTTAGCCTACTTCCCACAGAAAGCGATAACATTTGAAGTAGATACTACCGACACTGATAAAACAATAGTTTTTTTTTTTTTTTTTTATTTATTAATTTACTAATTAGCGTTAAATTTTATATATTTAACAAAATATTTTATTTTGAAGAGTACAGAAAATCGTTGGAGTTATTTTCAAGAAAATTGCGAATAACTGAAAAAGCATTCAATAAAAGTCGCATTTCCAATTTGACTCAATCACGAAATTTGAATTTCGAATGGACACTATTTTTTCGGAATAATAAGTTTAAGCCTGTAATGAGAATATTCTAATCATACAAACACACACACACACACTAATGAAGACAAATTGCTAAAACATTTTTTTTTGTTTCTTATCACTGGACTTCAAAACACAAACGCGGTTTCGAAACACAAAACTCAATTTCGAAAGTTTGAAAGATTGCAATCGTACTTACTCTATTGCAGTGGGAGAGAGTAAAAATACATTAAGATAACCAAATTGTTTCTATCTAAAAAATTTAATTATAAAAACGGTTCATTAAAAAAAAAAACGTGAATATATTGTATAGTATTATATATTCTTCTGACATTTTATTAACGTCTTTCAACGATGTTAATACAGCATGAGTCTTCTAGTTAATTTGGGCCCACCATTCGTGGCGTTATAAAAAGAAATAATCCTATTATAAAACAATATAAAAAAAAAAGGAACAATAGACTTGGACAAAAAAAATAATCTGCTATAAATAAACAAAAAACGAAAAAAAAAATTATCAAAGTTATTCCACTTTCTCCAACTGGAAGGCTGAGTTGTACAATATTATCGTGTTAGTGTGTGTACTTATCTTTAATTGTTAGGAATATAGGAAATAATTTATTTTGTGTAGGAGTTCGTCTTCATTACTTTGAATAAATGAAATGTAATTGAAATTACGATAGAAATTTCCAGGAAATATTACAAATCTTATATTTTTATTGTTATTGTAGTATTTTTAGGGAAGAAAATTATTTGAGAAATATTAGGGATTGAAAGTAATTTTATACAAATCGACTTGTATTATGTTATATATATTATTATTAATTGCATATTCTAATATTAATGTTTTTATAGTAATAACAACAGAAATATTAATAATATATTGCTAAGTGTTAGCCCTCCTTATACATGTGGACTAAAATCTCTTAACACAACACACACCCACGACATTCTGTTACTAACAAATTTCCTTCACACTTACAATAAATTCTTATTAGTGTTTAAACCCGTCGGCATTTTTATGGAGAAAAAAAATTGAAAAACCTATTCAGTAAAGTGGCACTTCCGGTCAACCGATTTTTTTCAAACTGGGTATTTTGGCAACTTATATAATTCTAATTAATATTATTTAGTTGGCAGAATTGTATAGCACATGGTTGAAATGAAATAGTACATTAGAGGAAAACATAACCCCACCATATTCCTCCCCTTAAAGAATTTTCCATTACAAAAATATCTGGTATGGAACACTCACACAACTTTCTCTTACTCCTGTTCTCAAAATAAAATTATAAAATTGACAAATGTTATAGTTTGTGTATCAAATATAAGAAAGTCCTCGAAAACTGAAAAAGCTGTTCAGTAAAAGCGCACTTCAGGCTTACTAATTTTCTTGAAACTTGTAATTTTGGCCATCTATTTATTTCTAATTAATTTTTTTTTGCATGATAGAATTGTATAATCAACTATGATACCACTCTAGAGGAAGCTGTAGCCCCACCCCTCCCCAAAAAGTGCCCTTAAATGAATTTTTCCAGGGAAATGTCTTAAATAAAAGATGTAGATCTTTGCATTTTTAGTTTATATACGAAGTTTCAAGAAAATCGTCGCAACCATTTTTGAGAAAATCGCGAAAAACTGAAGAAATTATTTAGTAAAGTGTTAAAGCACTTCTAATGTCAGATTCTTTCAAATTCGGAATTTCAACCACATATTTCATTCTAATTAACATTATTTAGATGACAGAATTGTCTAATAATCTGAAATAGCAGTTAAGGTAAAAATCAAACCCACTCCTCCTCAAGAAGTGCCCTTAAATGAATTTTCCCGGAGAAATGTTTCAAATAACAGTTGTAGCTCTTTGTATATGTAGTTAATACACCAAGTTTAAAGAAAATCGTCGGAGCCATTTTTGAGAAAAACGTAAAAGTGGTACTTCCGGTTGAGGAACTTTGACAGATAAGGTACCGTCATATCCTATGGTGATACATAATCGTAATATCAAGTTTCAACTTTCTGCGGTTTTTCGTTTTTGAGCTTTGCTGTACACGCACACACACACACACATATATATGACCATTTGCTAAAATCCACTTTTTTGAACTCAGGGAACCTCAGAGCGGATATTTGCAGTGAAAACCCGATATCGAAAATTTGATACGATTACAATACTTCCTTCTACTAGGAGTAAGAGAAAGTAATAATTGTTTCAGAACAAATGAAAAATGTTTTAAATTTTAATCTATGCAGAAAACATTTCATGTTCAAAAAAAAATTGTTGTAACCGTTTTCGCGGTAACAATTACAAACAAACTCAAAAGACTATTCTGTAAAGTCGCACTTCCGGTTAACCAATTTTCTTCAATTTGGAATTCTATCAATGCTTCTAATGAGTAGTAATATTAAGTAGATGGTAAGACCATTTATTATACTAAAGTGACACTTTAAAGAAAGAGAGAAACACTATATTATAAATAAAACAAATTGTCTACAGTGAAGCTGCTTAATGATATTAAGTCGATACAACACAGCATACTAATCAGTCGTGAGATATTTTGGAGACCAATAGAGATCAATATTGTGTAATATACATTGTATTTGTCAACGATAAGACATAAATAATAAGAATAAAACAAAACAATTCTCTCACTGTACATACTATTCTTTAGCCATATCCATATCAACAATCTTTATCCCATATCAACAATTCTTTAACTGTAGATATGGTTACTGACTATAGCCAGCGTATCCAACAGAATTCCCTCAACCAGAGGCACCAGTTTAATCGGTTCAATACCAATCTCGTCAAAAAATTAAGAAGTCGTTTTCGGGATTACTCCTCTCAAATCCAAACATAACACTCGGACTTCGAAGTCCCTCTCTTCAAAGTCTCTCTCTATATTTCTACCAGAAATATTTAATGCACTTTACATATATTTTTTTCTTTTCAGCTGTTTCTTTCTGCTTAATCTTTCTCATAGTGAACCATCAGATTTACAATGTAGGCTCTCTTACTGTCCTCTTAGGAAGCAATTATGTCGGCGTATCGTGACGAGCCATCGTCGTTCATTTCATAGACCTCCTCAAAACAGGTGTACCTCTTTTCCTTCAACAGATCCGTGATGGCATGCTTCACCCTATGATGGTGCCTTGTCACTACAAGCATGTTATGAGAACAGTTTCCCAGCACATCGCTTGATGTTTCCTTCTCTCTACCGCCACTGCGGCAGAAGAGCCGGTAACAGGGATACCATGGTAGTTAATATTTAGCTTTAAAGCATTAACTCATTCAGATTCCGACAAGATCTCCTTAACGCAGATAAGTAATCCCGATTGTATTCGGGATTATCCTTAAAATGGCTGATCCCAATTCCTTATCGGCTTTTTGCCTAATCTTCAAAGGAGATTTCTCGTAGCTGCTGGCGCAGCTTCTTAATATAGGACACCTCCTGATCTCGGTTTCAATGCACAAACGCCTTGCACACTCTCCCCATCTCGGCATCATAATCAAAGATCCGCCGAAATTAGGTATCAGTGAGAAACCTATCTAACTTCTGTGAGAAAAATTGATTAGTACTATCGGTAATTGTTCTTTGATTTAATTGCAAGAGGATCATAAGATTACTGATAATATATACAATTCGTTAATGCAATACTAGAGGCTTGATAGTATTGTATTATGCTAATTTAGCTACTAAGGTATTAATGTAATACCACTTTGAATAACAAAGATTATTGTGTACACAAGTAACTATGTACATAGCTTGGCCATTAGTAATCTTCACTTTCAATAGTTCACACATTAGCTTTATGTTTAATGCTTTGAATTTTGAATATTATACCGAAAATAATTAACACAGATAAGTTATAACCATTACTATTTATTTAATCTCCATTTTAATGTTTTTTTTTTTTTTTTTAGTTTCTTTTACTCGTGGTAAGAGAGCATTACATGTTCTTCTGACGTAGGTACATGTTTTGAGGTTCCTAAGTCAGAAAACAATGTTTTTAGCGAATGATCTGTTTAAACTATATATATATATATAAATCGCAGGAAGCTCAAACTTAGATTTCAGACTTGGGTACCACCAACGCATGAGACATAAGGTTTTGGTTAAAATTCATCAACCGGAAATGCATCTTTGATTTTTGAAAATTTGGTTTTTAGGGATTCTAGGGAAGCAGTAACGTTAAGCTTCCCTATAGAGGATCACTTTAGTTCAATTTATGGTTCCACTAAATATACTATATTGAGTTATATTACAAGCATTGCTAGAATTCCAAATTTTATGAAAATCGGTTAATCAGAAATGCCACTTTACAGAATAGGATTTTGAGTTTATTGGAATTTTGTTCGAGAACGACTATAATGATTTCCTTTAAACTTGGAATGCTAACTGTACAAGCATAAACCTACCACTTTCATTTGTAACATTCCCCCCCCCCCAAAACTGATTTAGGCAGTTTAGGGGAATTTGGCGCGTTAAATTTTAAATGTTGTATGGGCTTAGTTCAATTTCAGAGATATTGTGGACAAAACTGATATATTGGAGACCAAATTCCATTAGGACAAAACTGTGAGGATTACATCTGCGCAAAAAATACAAGTTTTTGAAAAAGCCTATCTGTATTACTTCAACTTGCTCTAAATATGATTATGACCATAACTCGGCACTATACAGAATTATAGGCTGAACTACGGCCTGGAACAACTTTAAGATGCACTGCCAGCTATCAGCCCTGCTGCGCCTCAAGATCCAAATCACCCTACTCATTGCCAGACTAACACATTTTCTGAAAGAGTCCAACACCAAAGTAAATTTACCACTCATACTGAAAGGCAACCGAGATAAACAAAGTTGTTGACTCTTTCGTGTACAGTATTTTGGTATCGCAAATTATTCAATTTTCTATGTTTCCCACATTTCTGGAACAAAATAACTTTGTCAAACTAAGTATATGAACTTAAACTTTTATTTGTAACAGACTTTTTCTCATTGCAATTATTATAATTAGAATTGACAAATTTACTTCCAACTTGTCTAAACCTTCAGTTCTACATTAAACATTAGAGATTAGTATAGTTGATGGGAACCATAATTTTAATTGTTAATTGTTTAATTACTTCAGAGCATCAGAGATATTTTCCGTGATAGCATGCTTCTTTTTGTGGTCATTGAAGGAGATTTACTTAATTATTAATTACCCATACTATCTTACTGTTTTATTTATTTATTTACAACAGAGCGGAATAACACTGTGTCAGCCGTGGGCTACTGTGAACTAGTTACTGACAAAAAATGATAAAATACCAACTGAATGATCGTAAGATAGTATAGATAAATAAATATGTTGAACAATTAATCTATATAAGAAAATTGTTTAATAATTATGAATTCCATTCCATATTTCACCTTTCATAATTCACATACACCATCAACGCACGCATGTATACTTAAATATGGGTTCTTTATATGCCTAAATATAACAAGTCTAAGCGAGCCTAAGTACAGACTTTTATAAATCCTGATGTTTTCCAGCTCTGCGGAACCAATCACAACAATTCGTACAAATGTTATTGGCGCTCTCTACTAGAGTACAAGGTAATCACTTTCTACCCTGACTAGGTAGATTCTTATCTCCCTCGCCGAATAATACGAATGAGTAAAATTTGAAGTTTCAAAGAAAAATTGTCATTTTACATATAAATTGTATTAACAGCAGTAAACGAGTGAAGAGATTAGCTAAGTGGTTAGCGCACTGGACTTCCACAAGGAGGTCCCGGTTCGAGTCCAGCGGTGCTGCTCTTAGATTTTCTCTTCCTAGGAGCGAGCCTCTATAGCTCACTGTCCGATGATAGACATTTTTGTCAGTAGCGGAGTGCTGGCTCCGGGCACCAATGACCAAAGATGTTATGTAACAAAAAAAAAAAAAAGCACAAGGAGAAAGTCGTGTGAGTGTTTCACAGATTTTTTCAGTTTTTTCATTTTCATTTAAAACGAAGATTAGATTAGATTCTAACGGGGGAATTGGCTCTTCAGCCTGCGCCACCCCATGGATCTATTGTGGCACCTCCCTAGTTTAAAACGAAGCTGTTCTTGTTTAATTTTAATATTAATTTCTGAATTTTATTTGAACTTATAAAAAAAATGTTTTGATATCTTTTTTAGGCACCATGCTGTTAGATGGTGGATGTCTGAACTATCGAAGACCTGGACGAGATAATAGATCTATGTCACTGGGAAATGCAGCTTGGACTTTATCTCGACCAGCAGTAATATATGTTCAACCGAGGGAACGTCATGCAAAAAAAAATGTTACTTTACCAGCTCATAATAGTATCACGATATCTCCAGATTTCTCACAATTTGGAAGCTCCTCAAGGAAGATTTCTTCTGCAGAGAGGTAATTTGTTTAAAAACTAAAAATTTGTTTTTACATAAAGTAAAATAAAATAATTTTTTTTTTCAGGCGGATTCTGTATTTTTTTGGCATTTTTATTTTCTTTTACTTCAATTTTCGATTCAATCCAATTTTTCGAATTTGTATTTTTACGCATATACTTGTTTTATGAGAATTCCTGAGTAAGAAAAAATATTATTTGATAATGGTTTTCTGAATGTATTGTTGGTGTGTACAAAATATTTCAAAAATAAGACTTCTCAGGGAGCTCAAGCTTGACATTCCGTTTTGGTAACATCATCATGGGGATCCAACTCAAAGGTTTTGATCAAAAACCTTTAACCGGCAGTGCAACTTTTCTGATCCCCCTCCCAGTTTATCGCAATCTTATATTATCACTTTTATGGGGTTTCTAAGAAAATTTATTGTATAAAGTTTTGGACTTTTGGTTTCAACAATTAAGTGTCATTTCAGGACAACGTACCTGTATCATCTTTTAACAATTAAGTTACTGAATTGCGATGCTGAAATTCCTCCAGAAAAATATTTTAACTGGAATTACGACTTACTGAATGGTTTTCTCACTTTTTCAATTTTTTTTTCAAACGATCAAGGGAATACTTGGGGGAGTTGGATATTAAAGATATCTTAAGATATTGTAGTCACACTGAGGGAAGCTTCTGCTCTTTTTTTTTTGAGAGGAAAAAGTTTGGCTTAGTTCTAGGTCTTCTAGCAGTTTTGATTAATAATGGATAATAATAATAATCCCTTTTAAAGCAACATAACATTTTCCCGGAAAAATTGATTATAGAGGATTTCCGGCTGATCTATATCTTTAGGCTCAGCTCTGCCATTTCAGTATTGTTGGAAAATTGATAGTGGAAATTTTATAGTCCAAAAAATAAAACTAAAATATAGCTTTTATGTCCTAAGGCCCCGCTATCTATAGATAGATAGATAAATTCTGTTTATTTAAAGAAACTAAATTTTTACACCATAACATTTCTAAATAGTTGACAATTTCCATGATCAATGTTCGACTGGGGACATGTGATAGTAACATTAAAAAAAATACAAAAAATAGAAAATTTTAATTTGTAAAATAGTTATAACATAAAATATAAACATTAACCAATAGTTATTGACATGACCAAAGTACTATTTTCAATCAATAAAACTGATAAAAAAAGAAAATATCAATTGAAGTCGAATTCTTTAATTAATTGTGTGACCTACAGTAACAACTAAATTTACCAAAAAAGTGGCTAGTTTTATCCAGTTTTTACCACTGAAGTATGCAAATAACTGTGTTGTTGCAAGCTGTATAGCTTTTTAACAAAAGATTTCAATATCTTTTCAATTTCGTTAAAACTATTTCTACCCCATTCTTCCGCTATAACATATTACCGCTGAAGTCATTGAATTGGACATTTTTGTTTTAGATTGAAAAGAAATATTGCTTTGTAGTATCATATTTTTGCAGATTGAATTAGGACCAAATTTGGCTACTTTCAGAGATATACATACTAAATGATAATGATGAACTTAAAGTCACACCAATTTTTTTGAGAGTTCATGTACTGCGACCATCAGGTGATCATTGTACCTGCTCTGGTACTGTAGGTGAGCTTGTTTATCTGCAGTACCCTCTCCAAGTCAAGGTCCCTACTCTCCCCTATGGTATTTCCCCCTCTCCCACCTGGTAACAACCCAGGCTTTTGAAGCTTCTTTGTATGACAGCGCGGCCGTCGATGAGGAGACTTATTGGATTTCCTCCATTTCCCCACAGAATCTGCATTTACCATCATCTTCTAGGCCTAGCTTCCTCATGTATCCCCTGAGTCTGCAGTGCCCCGTAAGAATATGGAGCTTGTTTTTACTCAGACTAATCCGTTTACAGCCTTCGATCTTTCCTGGTTGTAATCTTCCAGATAGACCTTAGCGTGCCTCAGTCCCGGGTGAGTGTTCCAGAAACATGTTCTTTTCCCCATCTCCTCTTTTATGATTTCTTCCCAGAATACCTGGTCGCTGACTCCGCAAATCGAGCCTCAAGATGTAGCGCCTTTTTTGCCAGCGTGTCGGCCACTTCATTACCTTCCAGCCCGGCATCAAGAATAAGGTAACTTATTTCTTCTGCCTAGTCGAGAAGCTTGAACTAGCCTGACTGTCGGATAGGATAATTATTTCCTAATTCCAATATGCCCTATCGAGGTTCAACTGAACGCACCTTAATAGCGTGAATTTCCGCCTGAAAGATGCTGGGAAACATACCCATGGGTTCCTAGATTTGGTTCTAAGCCCAAACACCCCTGCCCCAGTCCCCTTGAGGATCAAGTCACACCCATGTATTTATAGTTATTAACAATAACGATTCTCTCATTTCCCCAAAATACCATTTTATATTGCGAGCAAAACCACCTTCCAAATGTAAAATCAAGTTTCATGATTTACAGTATTCATAAAAAAATTAATTATTTTTTTGAAGGGTTTTAACTTCTGTTCTAAGTCGTCAGCATAATCAAATAGTTTAATATTGAGTCTCTAAATTCCTTGTGAAATATAATCCTCTAAATAATTTAAAAACAGTGAAAACAGAAAAGGAAACAACCGTGAATAACGCCAATTTCAGTAACAAAAGAATGTGTCAATCCACACACAAGCAGAGTAATTTATTATTTAAACCTTTAATGACGCGAATCACTTTAAAAGAAACACTAGCTTGTCCACCTACCTTTATTTAAAAAAAAAGGTATTTGTGTCCATTCTATGGAACTCTCGACGACAGCTCTACCAAAAAATGCTTAAACCTCATGCCTTTTTTTTCATAGTATAAAACCTATAATGACACGGAATCACTTAAAAGGAAATATTTAACTAGCTTAACTTAAAAAATGAGGCATTTGTGTCCAATCGTCGAACGCTGTCGAAAAGTTTACAACAAAGTGCATAAACTTTATGCCGCTTTTTTGATAGCTCAGTCTTAATTATATTTGTTAAATTGAAAATGTTATCAGTTGAGGAAGTCTGGGGAAAAGAGACCCACAGAACCATAGTTCCTCTTTCCCTAGAACATTTCAAATGAATGGCCGCCAGCCATACCTTCCTACATAAGCTGACCAAGTTTTATTTCAATAGATAAACTGTAGGTGGCAGCATATTTTTTTCTGTGACCAGCTGTTTTTCTTTTTGGTGGGAATATCATCTGAGTGGCTGTGATACTTTGTTACTGCGCTGTTTCAGTATGTTAACAAAAATAATGTTGATGATAATATTGCGAGTGAAGAAGGCAATATGAAACGGAAACTGAAAGGTAGAGCTTCAGAACACAGAATTTAATTACTGTTGTTCACAAAATTATTTAAAATATAGTTCGGCATAAAAAGAGCCTATAATGTTAATAGTTACATTTGCCTTTTTAAAAAATCTAACATGATTTTACTCATAAAAATTTGTTAAATGTCATACAAAACTATCGTATTAAAAGAGACTATGGCTGCAGTGACAGTAACAGAGCCTCAGTAATAAGTAACATTCAGTGTACGTTTTCTCCAAATCAAGATTTACGTATGGGCTCCTTTTCCTCAATTGTGGAGTAATGTGGTCTAAAACCTGTCTGGAACAATTGTATTATATAGTTGATATCTGCCCAGTGAAACATCGTTTTAGTAACAAATTACAAAATATATATAATTACTTGCATTTCCTAATACAATTCCCCTATAATCACTAGAACAGTGATCAATGATTGACTCTTAAAAAATTTATTGATAGCTCTCCTGAATCAAAAAAATCCATTATACACATCAAAAGAATTGACAAAAATGCTTTCTGAAGTATTTTTGTAAAAATTCATTAGTAATGAAGGTGGTAGGTCTCCAGTACAAAAGTAAGTTACCACTTCTCTGCAGTTATAAACTCCAAAATCTTTCATGTCTTTTATTTTCTTTCATGTTATCATAAAATTCTCTTTTTTTTTTTGGAAAGTACAAATGTCTTTGTAATAAATATGTCAGTTGGAATTGTAATAAGTGTGGAGAAAAAGGCTTAAATGTTTTATCCAATTTTTTTTTAGAGACATTTTTTAACTATTTTTAAGTTAACTTTTTAAATTTATTTTCAAATCTTTTCATTCAAATTTTTTTTTCCAGTACTAGATCATCAGTATCCAGTTCTCCACCGTCACCACCATTACCGCCCAGAACTCCGAAGTATGTGGATTTTGAAGAAGTGTTGAAACAAATTGAAGAAGATAGGCCACAAGAGTTAAAGACAGGAGAATCACAAGATTTTAATACTCAAACAGCTGTTAATAGTGAATGCATCAACACAGAGGGATTTATCGACATACCTTTACAATCAACCGAAGATAAAAGGTTTGATTTTGAATTTTTTTTTTTTTGATTATTTAATACTTTTGTGGTGGTTTATGTGATATTTCTATGGAGTTTTTATCAGTTAAATGATTAATATTTTTTGAAATGAGATTGCTAGTTCAGCCAAAAGTCTAAACTTCGATGAATCTGAAATATTACAATCTAAAAATCCTTTCAGCATTGGTTAATATTAATTAATGTCTCTACCTTGGAACAAAATGTTTGAACATTTGGGAGACCTTACACACAAATGTCTGTATCTCTGACTCAAATTTAATATATCTCTTTAGCTAAGTGGTTAGCGCGTTGGATCCCACGCGGAGGTCCCGGGTTCGAGTCCAGTGCTACCCTTTAGATTTTTTCTTCCTAGGAGCCTCTACAGCTCACTGTACGGTGATTGACAGTGTTGTCTATAACAAGAGAACACTATCCGGAGGCCGGCAGTGCACTGAGAAGGCTCCAGGCGCCAATGAGCACAGATGTTGACGCGCCTTAAATTAAAAAAAAAAAAAAAAAATATATATCTCTTCATAAGACAATTTGGTTATTTTTGGCACTGTTCTACATATACATATAACTTTCTGACTGTATATATCTATCTATATATTTATATGTAACACCGGAAGAATAGAAAAACTTTGGTATGAAACACTCACATGACTTTCTCTTACTCCTCTTAATTCAGTAATGTATGAAATAACAATTTTTTTTTAAATTTCAAATTTTGTTAATATGCCGTAACATAAATGTATAGGTGTAGTGCCAACCTACCAACAGAAGCATAAGCAGGTAGAGAATGATAACATTTAGAGAGCCAGTAATGAACAAACACATTTGAATTCTAACTTCTAAGATTATTCAGAACCACCTAAAAACTATTTTTCGAGAAAAATGTTCCAGAACCCCCCCCAAAAAAATCATTTTTCCAGTAAAATTTTTCAAATAAAATGATAGGTTTCTCATGATCAGCTGTTGGTCGATATTTATATGTACCGATAGTATATCAAGTTTAAACAATGCCGTTGGTGCCGTTTTCGAGGAAATCATGAAAAACTGATAAAACATACTGTAAAGTCGCACTTCCAATGATGGATTTTGCCCCATATCTTCTTGGCTGGTGCGGTACTAGTACGGTCTAACGGAATATCCAAGTTTAAGCTTCCTGCGACTTTTCGTTTTTGAGATATTTTGTTAAAACACACACTCACCATTCGCTAAAAACTTCTTTTTTTTTTTTGTATTCAGGGGTCCTAAAACATGTTCATATTTCCGGTGAAAACTCAATTTTAAAAATCTGTCACGATCGCAATACTACCTCTTACGAGTAATAGTTATAATAACAATAATATACTTTATTCCGAAATTACAAAAAACAATTAACTATTCAACTGCTAATAAACAAAAGTATATACGGCTTGGATGAGTATTCGTCAGCCGGAAGTTGAGTGATCAATTTTCAGTATCAAAAGTAAACATTCTAAAGGAAAATAAGAAAAATCAAAATAAAAGTAAAAGTGATTAATTTCTCACTTAATTTCGATATAAATGTAACAGAATAGTAGGTGTAAACAATGATATAATTATATAAGAATGAGAAAGGCAGAACAAGATATGTACTAAACATTATGAAAATAAACAAACTGCAATATTACTCTTTTTGTTGCAATTAATCTGTCTAAAAATTAGGAGTAAGAAAAAGTAATACGTTGACGTCATAATAAATGTGCTAGAAAAATAAGGAGAATTTTTTTTTATTTGTCGTTCTTAATTAACCGCTTTGTTTAAGTTAGAAATGGCAAATTATGGTTATTATTTGATTTTTTTTTTAGTTATTTTGATTTTTTTTTGTAACAGCAATGAAAACAAGAATACTGGCGATGATTCTAAAATTCTATCCAGGTTTTTTGATCAGCTGTTGGTCGATATTTACCCACATGTATGTAAACATGGATCCTGTAAATATTGTGATAATATTAATAGAAGAAGGAGTGATTCACGACTTTACGATATTAGTAAGTATATTTAATTATTGAATTGTCTCTTGAATTTTATTTATTATTTTTAGTTTTTTTTTTTTTTTTTATTATTGTCTGTGGGGAGGACCAAGCTCTATGCTATCCAAAGCCTTCTGGGTCCATATAGCTACCCCAAAAAGTTCGGAGCCTTCTCAGTGCACAGCCGACCACTGAGCTAATCCCTTCCCTATTTTTTTTTTCAGAACAAATAACGAATCTGTTGCTTTTTACTAATTTTTAGTAATATTAAATTTTTTTTTAATAACCATATAATTTATTTATTATGAATTTATTTTTTGCAGCTAAAACTCCCAAAGAGTCTCTTGTTCGGCATCACTCGTACTGCCTAGGTTTAGAAGGAGCGGCCCACTATTATCATAATAATAAAGTGGTTGAGGTTGAAGGTTTCAAAAGAAGTTACCCATTTGCTTTACAAAGAATTGCTGCTTCTACTCCAATAGTAGACACTTTAAAAAGGGAAGATTTGAATAATAAAGGTAGCTACATTCATCTTCAACAAGCAAGAAACATATTCGCATTGAGTTAAATCTAGAAAAACAACATTAAGTGCAAAATACCACTAAACATCTAAGCATATTTTATTTTTACAACATAATGATTTGAGTAAAATGTTAGAGATCATTGCTAGAAACTAACATACAAAACTAGGATTCAAATAAATATTTTTTCCCTAAAAATAGAAATTACTAAATTTAGAATTATCTTTTTCTTATTTTCAGCAATTAAAGAATTGAAGAAACTTATTAACACATTGAAGAGAAATGTTGATCAAGTAGCCAAAGATCTAAAAAATGAATTAGACACTAAAGAAATGTGTTTATGCCAGCAGGATGATCTATGCGACAATGTAACAGCGATATTAAAAGCCATAGCTTCAAAGAGAAGTTAGTACTTTATTTCTAATTTATTTTTTAACTGTTACTGAATTTCTATCACTGCTTTAGAAAAAATATCCAGCGTTGTTTGAAGTTGTTGGCCTCAAGCGTTTTCGAGAATTAAAAGAACATGTGGAGGAGAATTTGTAATGGAAGTGATTACGATTTTATAAGAGTTTGTGAAATAATTTACTTTCGCGGGTTTTGGCAAGTCCAGATACGAATAGAATTTTGAGTTCATATTCAGTATGGATGGTTTAAGATATAATAGAGAGTGTTTGCAGCTGAGGATCTTGGATTGGAAAGTTTGAATTTTGTTATTTTGTTTTGTTAGAACATTTAACTGGAAAGTTCAATGCCTTAAGAAACAATTGGTATAATAGAGAACTTACAGTAATATTTATTATGAAATATTGGTTTGGAGCAGTCCCAGAAATTCCAAGTAAGACGTTCAGTCGGATGGAATTATATCACTAGAGCACTCTCACTTTATTTGTTTAACTACATCTATTGCTCTAGCTTGGTACTAGCAACAACTTATAATGCCTACCAGCTCAGAAAATGTAAACATTGATTTGCAAAAAAATTTAAACGGGTAACTATAGTACATGTAAATTACATTATTGGTAGTTCTCGACCAGGCTATGCCCCGCATAGTACTGTTTTAGTTCAAACGAAATAGCGCGATGGCTTTTACCTTGTGGGAAACCTGATGGATTATGGAGCTATGAAACCTAAATTTATAGTTTGAGTTACTTTGAAAGTATTTATAATTTCTACAACGACGGAGAGGAAGAAGTCTTTAAATTATTTTTACTTTATATTTTTTAGGCTAAGGACTAACAGGTATTAGGTAAGAGGTTATAAAAACTAATAGGTAATAGGTTAGTTTCGGTATCTTATTAAAATGAGAATTTTTTCAAATTAGGGTAGTAAGTAGTAGTTTGTAAAAATTGTTTGTGCTAATGGGGAAGACTATTGCTTTTTTAAATATTTATTTAAGTACTTGATTCGTAATTAGGTTGTAACCAGTATTGTTTATTTTTTGTTTAAAAAAAAAGGATTATTAATGGCCTGCTTGACTTCAAGTATTAATTGATGAAATGTAAACATTTCTTCGAACTAAGGAGTAAGAGATAATAAACATTGCAAATACGATTCATTTAATATATTTCTATAATTTTTTATGATAATATTTGAGTTTATTTTTGTGTTTAATTGATAAGTAAGTCTGTTATGAGATATGGTTTAGTTAATGATTGAATGATGTTCATAATTGAATATTATAAAACATAAAATACAAAAGAAAAACAAAAATTATCCGTAATCTCTAAATGTCATGAAGAAATATACTTTTAGAATCATAAAATGAAAAACTTAATAAAAAAATATTAACAACAATGATTATGAACCTTCAGTCCTTTGTTGGGTTGTCATCAATTTATTAATGCTCAAAAAATAATATAATTATTCCTCCAAAAAAATTAATTACCTATGAAACCAAAAATAATGAACCTAGTTGAAGAATCAATAAAAAACTAAACGATAAACATAAAAAAGAAAGTATTATTCTTAATTACCATAAAAATACGATTTATGTAGTCGCTCAGCCTTTTTTTTTTTATTGATATTTATTATTGTAAAGTTACCATTATTTTTATATTTAATTATTTCTTAATTAATTACAATAAGATTAATTACAATAAGCAATTAATTAAATATGTGTAAAAATGATAACCAATAAGAAGCTGTCTCATTTCTTGAAATGAAATATTACTTTTAGATAGTTATGAACATGTAATTTCAATTAGAGTTGGACATAAGTTAAAAAGTGAAATGCGGCTTCTGTGAAATTCATATTACATAGAGAACATGTGAAATTTCGGTCATTTCTCCAACATTAACATTCATCTCTGCATAGAAAAATATTATTTCAATATAATAGGGATCAGACTCACTAGCAATGTATGTGTTGATTATATTTAATTAGATTATAATTTAATTCCGCTTATCCTTTATGATATTCGGATTTTTGCACTGTATCTTCCACCTTATGTCTGTGTATAATTTTGGTACATAATTGTTGAATTACTGGCCACTCTACTAACAAATTATTTTCATTAGTTAATTTTATTTCATAAGAGGCGCTCTAGCTTCTGTAATTCTTTGTATCAGTATATTTTTCTATCTATTATAATCTCAGCAGTGAAACGCGTTTATCTGGTTAGGTTTAGTTATGTTTAAATTATACGGTAAGCCGATTATGGACCCTAAAGGATCGGAAGGAATCCTGGAAGATGTTATTCAAATAGCAAGCTATCCTTTCACTAATTGTTGTTCCCCTTGAATTTTTAATATCAGAAGTTAAGTATTCCCCTAGTGTCTAAAAATTATTTTAATTATTTATAACTGACGTTCATTGCGGCTCATATTAAGACCAAAGCGGGCAATTTTTTTGAAATATGTTCGCGAATATTGTTATTAAGTAAAATCATTATAAATTAAAAACTATTTTGAATTTCTTTTTTATGAAAGTTTGGTTTTGTTACCTTAGAATGTATTCTTCTTCATCGATATTATGGATTTATAATAACAGTCTTTATATAAATGAATAAAGAATATACGGTTGAAAACACAGAAAAGGAAAAATTTATAATTTCGTCATTATTATTTATTACCAAATTTCTTTTATGTATTAGAAAGTAGTAGTAAGTACTTATATTAGTAAATGCTACTATGTACAAGGAAGGGGCATAACTAATGCACGCACATGTAGTATCCCACACAACTAGGATTCCCGTGTTCTACTACCAGTCTATAAAATATGTATTAAAACGTGATCCACGCGCTACGCACAGTTTGCAAAAAACCTACTTATCCATGTTTCGACGTGTTAAAAAAAATCTTTAACTTACTGAAATTTATGGCTAGAAAAACCAAACATAAACACTGATAAATAATCTAACTTGCACCGCGATGAATCGCAGGCTATTTGGTAGTAAATTCACTGCATTAAAATTGAAACGTGTAAATCGACAAATTATAAAATGCGTCGATTTTTATTTTAAAGAAAGCCAGAGGAAAAAAAAAAATTAAAAAGAAAAAGAGTAATGAAAAAAATTCAAATTTAATTTTATAGATAACAGCAAATACAATTTCAATTTGAGTTTATTAAGTTCGCTAAGATTCTAGTCTATTTACCAATCTACTTAAAATACTTAAGTCACTCAAGACAACTTATTATATTCCCTCTTCAATATAGAAATATTTTATGAGCTCAGGCTTTTATTTTATTATATTATATAGGCTCTATACAGGCAAAAAGTGATTTTTTTCCTTAGAATGTACGTTTAATTTGTGTGAAGTCTCTACTTATGTTCAGGTAAGGGTATTAAATAGCTTTCAAGCTGATAGGTGAGAAGAACAATAAAAAGCGTGTGGCTGCAAAGCCAAATATTGCAACCTAGCAGAATTGCGGCTTCCTTGAGTGTTTTAACATTGCAGTCTGCTGGAAAAGGATAGAAATATGAGGTATTATGCTCGTGGGTGTTGGTGAGTTAGAGTCTTTTCTCCGGGTAAACTGGATCCAAACCTGTGCGAGATGTATACTGCTGGAGATGACAATGTAAGTGTTGTTCCTATTATTAGGCTACTGGCAGTGCAGAGATACTTCCAATCCAAGATCCCTGAAGTGGCTATTCCACTGAGGGTTTCAATAGCTTCTACAGCGATATCTAATTATATTCATCTTTCTATGTGAATAACACATAATAAAAAATGTTACAATGGTAACTAATTAATGAATATGAAAGTAAAATAAGTTGTATTTATTGGTCATAAACCATGTAAATAGTAAATAATGTTTAATCAGTGAAATCTGCTAATAAAAGCCGGCATGTTTATTAGTAAGAGATTAAGAATGATGGGTGTAACCCCCAGGTAGGCAAAAAAAAATTATTAATAGCTATTCGCCTAAGTGTAAAACCTTTAAGCTTACTCTGATGCATCAAAGAAACAATATATCTCTACCCTGGCACTTGACAACTTGTTGAGGTTTAAACCAGGAACCTTCAGCACAATAATTTGTTTTCGGCTATCAAGGGGGCTGGAACTTGTTCATCCCAATCAAACTTTTGTGACCAAAGGAACTTTGCATAAACAATAACAGTTTCCTAAAATTCCAAGTGGATTGATAAATGCAGGAGATGGATGACAATATTTCCCGCTTTGTTGTTTGTTCAGGCTGAGAATTCATTTTTCATTGAAAGAAATCTTTTATTGGGTACCACGTAAGTCCGAATGTTGTAATTGATAATCTGTACGTTGCGTAAGATAAATTATTTCATCTTCGGGAGAAATATTACTCAATTTACTCCTGATGATTTGGATTGCATTTACTTAGGAAGAAGATACCTCTTCGTAAACATGCGAATCAGCTGATCTTCAAGTTCCCTTGCTGTTTCTAAAGTATCTGCTTCTGTTTGGCAATAATCGATATAAAAATCGTTGAGTAGGGCATGAGGTGCCAATGGATACTGTTTCTTTTCATCATTAGGTAATTGTATTAAAGTGCGATCAGCCGAAGAAGGAGCACTAGCCGTACCGTATACCAGTTAGGAAACGTTATGTCTGAATTAGTTGGTTAAATCTTTCCCGCCATAGAATCAGTTGCAGGTTTGTTTGTGATGGATTGTGAGCGAGCACTTGACGATAAAATTTTTCAATTTCAACAATGAGTGCAAACCTTCAGCGTTGAATATGCAATAATAGCAAACAAATCTCTTTGTCGTATGTTCACAATAAAAATATCAGAGAGTGTAGAAAGAAAACATTGTAAAACTAGAAAGTTATTTTTATTAATACAAGTACCAAATTAGTTAATACTGAATTACAATAGTTATATACATTGGTGACCAAGGTAGAGTTTAAGTAAACGTTGAGAAACCGGAATAGTGATGCTCTGGCGGGTTCAAGAAGAGGGTAGTAAAAGATGAAGTGATCGACGGTCTGCTTCTTTTGATTCACAAATAGATAGAAAGACAGACGTCGAGTCCAAATGATCGAAGCATTTCACAAGCATGCTTATTTTTCCGTGGCCGGTCAACAGTTGGGTGAGTTTATAGCTTACTGGGCCTCCAACTCTTCAATTTTTAAATTTAGGTAATACTATTAAAAGTTAGGGAAAGGATTAGTTCAATGATACCGTGATGTCCTTAGATCTTCTCTTCCTAGGAGCCTCTACATCTTACTTTCCGGTGATGAGCAGTGCACTGAGAAGCTCCAAGCGCCAATGACCAAAGATGACGACACGCCTTAAAAAAAATATTTAAATCTTAAATACGATAACTTAGGTTGTCTTGGTTCTCTGACCGTAGCTTCAACACCCGAAACGGATCATATCGATAGCTGACGGCAAGTGAGAACCACTTACATATATTTTCAAATTATCTTAATACAAAGATTTATCATATTGAGATTATTAAGAGCTTGAGTTTTTTATTCTTGCCTGTTATTTTTATTATTATTAAAAGGTAGCTATGAATATAGAAATAATTTCCTCCAAAACTTGGCACAGATGAAATAGAAATCTTATTTATGTTTCTTGATTAACATTTTAACAATCCAAATACTGTTAAAAAATAAAAAAGTTGGATTACTTCAATTTTAGAAACAATTTGCAATTAACATTTAAATTATCTAACTGTGTTCTAAAGATTTAAGTTTTTTAAATGTTGTAAATTTATATATTTAATTTTACTAAATTTAAAACAAAAATGGAAAAATCTTCTTCCTACCGTGTTCAATTTATTATAAAGAAGCATTCAAGTGAAAAAAAAAAAAAAAAAATCTGTAAATTTTCTGGCTTGGCATCTTAACTGCCTAACATCAATTTCCCCCGATCAATGAATCTAAAATGAGTGGGGAAAAAAGTGCAGCCTTTTCGTTAGAGGACGGAAATAAGGGAGCAGAATATTGGGTCGCGCTAGTCTGCAACCTTATACGGTTTGTGTGCTGGAATGAGTTGCACGTCAGTGCGTCACTTCTCTCCCCTTTTCCAATCCTTGGAAATCATTTGATAATAAATGCTAAAAGTATTAAATCTTTGATCATAAATATTATAGTTAGCTAAATAAATTTAAGCAATATATAAGTTTAAATTAAAAAAAGTAAGAATAGATGTGTAACAGTGATATAACCTTTCCCTTAAAGCAGTTATAAATGTAAATAAATAAATTCTAACTCTCAGATTGCCCTTCAATCATAACGCTACTGCCCCCCCCCCCAGAACCCACAAAAAGTCAATTTTGCCCGGAAAAATGTTTCAAATAAAAGTGATATATATATATATTGTGTGTGTATACGAAGTTTAAAAAAATTCGCTGGAGCTTTTTTCGAGAAAATCACAAAAAACTTAAAAAAAAAATATATATAAAAAAAAATCAGAAAAGTCGCTCTTCTGATTGATGGATTTTTGCCCGAAATCTTCCTACCTAAATGGAATACCAAGTTTGAGCTTCCTGTGACTTTTCTTTTTACTTCCTCTTACTGCTAGTAAGAGGAAGTATTGTAATCGTGTCAAATTTTCGATATCGAGTTTTCACCGGAAATATCCGTTTTGAGGTTCCCCGAGTCCAAAAAAGTGGTTTTTAACAAATGGTCTGTGTGTGTGTGTGTATATGTGTATGTGAACAGCATAGCTCAATAACGAAAAATCGCAGAAAGTTGAAACTTAATATTCCGTTCAGGTATCACATGGGATCTGACTGTACTTTATCTGTCAAAATTCCTCAACCGGAATTCCTCATCTTTACTACTTGTTTTGTTTTTTTTTACTTTTTTGCGTTTATCTCAAAAATGGCTCTGACGATTTTCTTCAAACTTGTTGTATCAACTACACAATACAACGAGCTACAACTTTTATTTGAAACATTTCTCTGGGAAAATTCATTTAAGGATAGTTATGCGGGAGGGATGGGGTTAGGTTTTCATCTAAAGTGGTATTTCAGTTTATTCGACAGTTTGCTGATCTAAATAATATTAATTAATATTTGATATGTTGTTGAAATTCCGAGTTTGAAAAAAATCGGATAACCGGAAGTGCGTTTGCTTTACCACTTTACTGATTTTTTTTCACTTTTTCGCAATTTTCTCAAAAATGGCTCCGACGATTTTCTTGAAACATTAATATAAACTAAACATACAAAGATCTACAACTTTTATTTAAAACATTTCTCTGGGAAAATTCATTTAAGAGCACTTTTAGGGGTGGGGGTGGGGTTATGTTTTTCTCTAAAGTGCTATCATAGTTGATTATACAATTCTGTCATTCAAACAAAATTAATTAGAAATAAATTCCGAGTTTCAAAGAAATTAGTAAATCGGAAGTGCGCTTTTACTGAACAGTTTTTTTCACTTTTCGACGATTTTCATTAAATTTGGTACACAAAACTATAAAGTTTGTCAATTATAATTTTGCGAACTGGAGTAAGAGAAAGTTGTGTTAGTGTTTCAAACCAGATTTTGTGATATATTCTGTTAACACACACACACACACATACACACACACACACACACACACACACACAGATCATTCGCTAAAACCATTTTTTTTTTTTTTTTGGCACTAGGATACCCAAAATCATGTATTTCCGGTAAAAACTCAATTTCGACCGTGAAAATTGGGCACGATCGTAATAGCTGACGTAAGAGAAAGATAACTATAGTAAGAGAAAGATAACTATCTGGTATGACGTTCACACGAGTTTTTTATTTTTATTGTAATTTATATTTTTTAGTTTATTTATACGGATATTACTCAATTAGAAATTTCACTGTTAACTGAAAATCCAAAATATTGTAATTAGAAGCAAAAAATTCTGCAATTCCGGTAAATGGTTTTTTTAAAACACTCGGAATTTTGGCAATGTTGAATCCTTATAGATGATAGAATCATATTGAAATGTCACTTCATTGGAAAGCATAAAGTCCACCTCTCTCCTAAAAACCCCTTAAATAACCTATCCGGGCCAATATTTCATATAAAAGTTGTAACCGTTTTTATGATTACATGAAAGAAAATCGTTTTAAGATTAAAAGAAAATCGTTGGACTCGTTTTCGGATAAACTAAAAAAATCGACTAAGTAAAGTGATACTCCCATTTCGTCTAATGTAGAACAAAACTGTATTGTCTGTCGGTTGCTCTGTTAGAATTTAACAAAATTTTAAATTTGAACTTTCTGTGATTAACCATTTTTGAATTATACTGAACCATAATTACACAAACAATTACATACAAACCAATTTGTAAACACCATTTTTTCGGATTCTGGGATTTTTTAAAACGTTTCTGGTAAAAACCTTAAGTATTACATGGACAATTAGATTTATTTATAAAAATTGACGACTTTATAGAGTTGGTTTTTCAGTTTTTCTTTGAAAAATATTTCAAATATTTTCGTTTAACTTCGTTTTACATACTAGGACCAGGTGAAAATTTCTCGGCCTAGACCATAGATGGCACTACTACAAATGAAATTACTGTTTCGTTATGTCGGCACTCTTGTTGAAAAAGTAAATACCAAATGTGCATTTGATCAGACAAATAGTTTGTTTCATAAGGCTGTTTAAAGTAAGCGTGTTGTGTTTTTGACAAAATGAATAACCTTGAATACCTTTCCATCATAAAATTCTTCGCTTTGGATGGTTTATCGCCAACAGAAATTCATCCAAAGTTGGTGAAAGTGTAACAGGAGTCTACTTCTTCCTTATCAAAGTAAAACAAAAAATCTGGTGTGAAACACTCACACAACTATCTCTTACTCCTGTTCTCAAAATTATAATTGACAAATTTGTTAGTTTGTGTACCAAATTTAACGAAATTCGTCGAAAACTGAAAAAAAAGAAACTGTTCAGTAAAAAGCGCACTTCCAGTTTACTAATTTTCTTGAAACTCGGAATTTTGGCCATCTATTTATTTCTGATTAATTTTGTTTGGATGATAGAACTGTATAATCAATTATGATAGCACTTTAGAGAAAAACATAACCCTATCCCTCCCCTAAAAGTGCCATTAAATGAATTTTTCTAGAAAAATGTTTTAAATAAAAAATTGCAGATCTTTGTATGTGTGGTTGATGTTCCAAGTTTAAAGAAAATCATCGGAGCCATTTTTGAGAAAATCGCAAAAAAGTAAAAAGTCCAACTAGTAAAGTGGTACTTCCGGTTGAAGAATTTTGACAGATGACCCACTGTTAGATACCATGGTGATACTTAAACGGAATATGAAGTTTCAACTTTCTACGGTTTTCCTTTTTCGAGCTATGCTTTTCACCTACACACACACACACACACACACACACACACACACCATTTGCTAAAAACCACTTTTTGGACTCAGGGGACCTCAAAACGGATATTCGGTGAAAACTCGATATTGAAAATTTGACACGATTACAATACTTCCTTTTACTAGGAGTAAGAGAAAGTAAAAAATGAGCAGCTGAGTTTAAAAGTGGTCGTACATCGACTGAAGATGAGATCCACGTGAAGGCTGCCCAAAAACTGCAACCACCCAAGAAAATATCGAGAAGATATACAATTTGGTTCTAGATGATCGACGATTAAATGTGTATGAGATAGCTAAAACTGTAAGGCATCTCAGAAGAAAGGGTGCGGCAGATTTTACATGAAGAACTCAGAATGAGAGAGGTTTGTGAAACATGGGTGCAGCATTTCTTAAATGATGATCACAAACAAAGGAGGATTCGAGTTTCTCTGCAATGTTTGTGCCGTTTTAAGAACAATTCAAACGATTTTCTGCTCCGATTTGTTACAATGGATGAAACTTAGGTTCACTACTTTACATCTGAGTCAAGAGAACAGTCCCAGCTGTGGGTAGAAACCGGTGGCGCCGTAGAAAGCAAAGACAATTGCATCGGCTGGAATGGTTATGGCTAGTGTTTTTTGGGGATTCTAAAGCGATTCTATTAATTGACTACCTGCAAAAGGGCTTAACAATTAATGGGGAATACTACGCACAACTTCTTGACCAGCTAAATGCAAACATTAGAGAGAATAGGCCTGATTTGCAATACAAAAAAATCCTCTTTCACCAGAACAATGCATCCGCCCATTAAGGCGCTTTGGCAATGGGAAAATTGAGGGATTTGAAGCATGAATTGTTGGAACATCCTCCCTTTTCGCCAGATTTGGCTCCCTCTGACTTTCATCTATTCCCAAACCTTAAGAAATTTGTGGCTGGAAAACGTTTTGGGTCATATGAATAGATGATAGCAGCGGTAAATGGATATTTTGAATACCTTCTATAATCTCACGTCAGGGAGGGAAACGTTAGAGAAAGTGTACTGAACTAAAGGAGAGACTCCATTGAGAAATAAATGCATTTTTAAAATAAAAAACATTTTCACTACTAGGCCGGAAACTTTTCACCTTGCCCACTATATATATATATATTATGCGTAGTATATTTATTAAAAACCATTTTTTGAAAAAATATTTTTAGAGTGCTTCGGGTGAGCTGTTCATAGATCCTTCTATAATGTGACACATCAGCACAAGATGTGATTTCACCATCTGTTTTTGGGAGTTAAAGGTTTATTCAACATTAAAAAACTTCTACTTGTAAGAAAGGTGGTCTATCAGAAATGGGAGAATTACCAAAAGAGGAAGTTGTATGAGCACCCGGTGCTCATAGCTACTGCTAAGAAGTGAAAAAAGTAGATGATAATTATAAACAGTCTGCCTCTTATAAATTGTTGCATGTTTTTTTAACATAAACTGATTAAGATACAATTATTTTGGCCATAAATAAAAATACCTACATATAAATTTATCCATTCATTCAATGTTGAATTCAGGGACTGAATCGTCCTCCATTTAAAAAAAAAAACAAAAAAAAAATTAATAAAAATCCATTATATTAAAAAAAAACTATAACTTGAATAATGTAAGATTTATTATTGTTGTCTGGAGCTCCAATGATGTGTGTTTCGTTGCCGGCGACGACCCCCGCAAGACTCGCCCACAGTTGGCCCCCACATTGCCTTCGATCAATAATTCTGCGCAAGCGATGACCTCCCATCAAAAGTTTTCCGTTTTTACCAATTCTAACCAAACAGTCGCCAGTCGTGTGGCCGACGGTCTCACGCGCGGCGACCTTTATTCGCGTGAAAGAGTATAGGCTAAAACTCTCACACTTACACACAAACATACATTACACATACACGTATATATATATATATATCAATCGAAGATCGCAGTTGTGGAAAACCCGCCGTTTAAAGTCAACGGAACCTCCTTAGCTAGCCCCGTTGGTCCGTAGGACTGTTATATACAAAGCAATGTGCTACACTCTTCATCATTCAATCATCGCTTATATACGCTGGAAATGAGTGGTATTATTAATTCACTCAAATATTTGGCCGGGGCATCTGCCGGTCAAACACAGCAAGGTAACTTTACTACAATATTGTTATAAAAAATTGTATATATTTATTAAATTTTCTTTAAAATATTAATATATATTTATATTATATATTGGAATCATACTATAAATAATTTTTATATCATGAAAAATTCCTGTTATAAATCCATATATTACAATATATTATAAGGCAAACGAAAAATTTGAAAATATTCAAATCTTTGTTTCCTTTTGTTTACAATTTAATATAACGGTTTTTTGTTTGTTTTTGTTTGTTTAAATTAAACAAAGGATAGGAAAATCCATTATTAAACAACACAATATTAACATAGAACATTAATTAAAATAATATTATTAACAGAGACGATGTGATGACCATACTACTTCATCAATCACTACAGTGGTTTACTAACAGGCCACGTGATATATACTACAGAGTTTGTTCCCCTTATACACTCCTATTTAATTAGTTAACATTAAAGGACTTTATTTAATTTAACCCTAGATTTGTTCAATAAACAATATTTAAATATTAAAAACGGGGTAATAAATTTTCAATTTGATTCCCTATTTATTTTTATTGTCATCATGTCTGTGTCATCAAAATTAAAAAAAAAAAAATAATAAGATAATCCAAATTAGTTTTAACTTTCATTAATTTATTAAATGTTTTTAAGAACTTCTTTCGAAAAAAAAATGTAAACTAAAAGAATAAAATTATAAAAAAAAAAAAATAATAATAATAAAAATTCTATTTAAAATATTCGGTAAACTTCATTTTGATTAACATTAGTAAAATAATCGATACGTTGCTCTCTAAATAATAGATTAACTTCTATATTAAATATATAATTAGTTTTGCTACAAATTGGACATATAAATTAATTACTGAGTAAATTAAAAGTATTATAAATTCATATTTAAATAGCATAAGGTCATCATGGGACTTATTAGTAAACTAGAATTGGCATTTTTAAATCTAGCACGCCCCCTTTTTGCCAGGACTAGTCCCCCCTAACAGCGGGATGACATTATGACCTATTTCTTTTATCAAACTCTTCAATACCATTTTCGTAAGTGTTTAATTTCTTATTTTACTTAACAATATAAAGTAAAAATATAACGGCAATATTAATAAATAAAAATGACCAAAAGATTTTATATACCGATTATTCCAGCTGGATTGCTCCACCCCCCTGCAGCCAGAAAACATATTTCTTTTGGTAATCTTGGCCCGATATATCATAAAGACCTAAAATTGTTTATTTTATTTAGATTATTTCGATCACTAGCTATTATATATATGTATA
>JAAEAF010005586.1:0-101432 GCA_011037195.1 Triatoma infestans
TCCTTCTTATATATATATATATATATATAAGAACAAAAATTACAAACAAGTAGGTGTGACTGGGATAAACTACGTCATACACACAAGTTTTTTCACATATCAGGGACACTACTTTGGAAAATGATCAAAATTAAAAATGTTAAGTGAAATAAGAACATAATACAATTTATTTTCTTCGGTTAAAAAAACATATATATATATATATATATATATCTACATTGAACAGCATTAACGATCAAGGTCAATTTGGGAAGGAATAACATTAACTGTATAGAAAACATTCCTCTCTAAAAAGTTTTCTGGGAACGGTGGGGGCAGAAACAGGGAACAGATCCTGCAGTCAACTATACTTGAATTTTCATTGCTTCACTGACCAAGTAAGCTGCTAGAATAGAGTCTGCTTAAACGGAAAATTTTATCGTATTTTATTTTCTTGCTCGTTATAACATACAGACTACTTCCATCATTAACTAAACTGAAACCTGCATTACTCTTCACTGAATATTTTCCTCCCTTGAAGTTACATCTATTTAAAAAAAAAATCTAGTGTGAAACACTCACACGACTTTCTCTTACTGCAGTTTTCAAAATTGTAATTGAAAAATTGTATAGTTGGTGTATCAAATTTAATGAAATTCGTCTGAGTTCGTCGAAAAATGAAATCTGTTTAGTAAAAGCGCACTTCCATTTTCTTGACACTCGGAATTTTGGCAATCTATTTATTTCTAATCAATTTTGTTTATATGATAGAATTGTATAATGAATTATGATTCTTTAGAGAAAAACGTAACCCTACCCCTTCCCAAAAGCTCCCTTAAATGACTATAATCAGGAGAAATGCTTCAGATAAAAGTTGCAGCTCTATATATGTGTAGTTCATACTCCTAGTTTAAAGAAAATCGTTGTAGTCGTTTTCAAGAAAATACCAGAAAAATGAAAAATTAATTCCAGTAAAAACGCACTTCCCGTCATATGATTTTTTTTAAACTCGGAATTTCAACAACATATCATTCTAATTAATATTATTTAGATGACAGAATTGTATGGCAAACTGAATTAGCACTTTAGAGGAAAAACTAACTTCTGAGAAAAACTTTTTTCTGCAGTTCTTTACGAATTTCTCTAAAATAGCCGCAAGAATTCCTATACTAGTAGAGGGGAAATGGCGGTTCTGGGCCACTTTTTTTCAAAATGACGGCTAATTTATCATCCAATCCGATGACTTCATATTCTCCTCCCACTCCTTAACCTAACATCCAAATAGATGACTCCATTTTCTTTTCACCCCCACTCCTTAAACTCTCATCAAAACCGATGACTCCATTTTCTTTCCACCTCCCTGGTCAATCCATCCCCACAGCAAGATGGCGGAACCTAACACTGTAACACACCACCCCTCTCCTGACTCTAGGCTGGAGGGGTTTTTTTTTTTTTATATGAAAAAACTTGTCATACCTGCGATTCGAACCTACAATCTTTAGGTTGGAAGGCGCATCATCCTAACCACTTGGCCATAGTAGTCCTCTCGCTAGCTGTAGTTTTCAACGTACAGTTCTACTCTTAACTTCCCCGCCCTTGCCATCATCACCTTACTCTGGGCGAGAGGGGAATTATTTTTTATAATATATGAAAAAACTTATGTTATCTGCGATTCGATCCTACAATTTTTAGGTTGAAGTCCATCACCATAACCAGTCGGCCACAATAGTCCTCTCGCTAGCTATAATTTTCAACGTACACTTCTATCTTAACCCCCGCACTATCATAATTTTATTTCCGCTCAACCCACTCACAAAAACATAAAAAACAATATGGCGGAGTGGCATCTAACCTTCACCACACAATCAAAATAATAATAATAAAAAGATTGACTTACCCCTTCCAGCTAGCTCACTGCTGCTGCTGATATTAACACGACGCGCACTTACACACAACTGAACTGGATCTCGCAAAACAATCTACTATTGTAACGTTTATCCCCACTCCTATGACGTCATTGCTAGTTTCGGGCATGCGCTCTATATCTGCCACAGTCTTATTCATTAGAAATATCGATTTTATTATGTTGTATAACAAAACCATTGCCTTCTCAATATATTATTCGTATGACGTCATACAGCAATAGCATTGCCACTGCTTTATTGATTAAAAATATACATATTTATTACCACTGCCTTCTAGACAATTCCTGTTCAGATAACGTCACACAGCCTATAGGGTACCACTGCCAATCGCATTATATCGATTGCAAATATCGATTATCCATATTGATTAATATCGATCTTATAAATATCTATCTTAACCACAGGTCGTCTAAATTTGTAATACTTAATCAAATTAAGAAAAATGTAAGCATATACAATGAGTTATCTTGGAAAAGGTTTATTTTATTTATTCGTAACAATGTTAATACTTAATCCTATTTAGAAAAAATATCTCTTTTTATCTTAATCTCTTTTTATTGTTTTATTTATTAAACTTGTACTCATAACGTTTCTTGCCTGTCCGGACCTGTTACCACAGGTCTTCTTAGCATGTTTCTTAATACTTAATCCTATTATGAAAGTGGTTTGTATATACAATGAGTCATCATGCATGTCTCAACATGCATCAGCCTGCATACATTTTTCATAGTTAGTTTGCACCTCTTTGTTCAGCATTCGCTTTAAGCTTTCTCACCACGTCAAGGTGGGGTAATCGAGAAAGTTTTTTATTAATTAAAATATAAGGAAATTATTTAAAACAAAACTAAATATCTTTTACTTATTTATTGAAATATAATGCAAAATATTTGCAGAAAACAAACTTCAACTTAAAAATAAAATTAACTTTTTCTTAATACAAAATACAATTGAGGGGGAAAAAATACAAGTAGACAGAGAAATGTTCACAATCGGATTTAATTTTTCTAGGTTTTGCCTTAATACACATTCAAACATTGTACAAATCATTCAAGGTTTACTGGTTTTTTAGAACCTCGCCAATGACCAGCAGTCAGGTTTAGAGATATTTCTACCAGCCAGTGGGCAACATTCAAGGTTTGCGTGCAATTTAATGCATCGCCAGTGACCACAGTCACACACGCACACACACACACACACACACACACACACACATCAAGGCAAAAATATTTCTGTATCATTCCAACCAAACTTACTATTTAGCCAATTGTTAACGGCTTGAATTCGATACTGCGTACATTTCTCCCTACAGGTGTTATGTTTAATACAGTGGTTGCCTTTTTCTTCTGCTTGAAGTGAATCAATTTTCGGACAACCATACTCTTCCAAGTTGATTACACAACAATTTTACAAATTTTGCAAGAGAAATCTTTTCTTATCATAGGCCTTAACAAATACAAATTTATAGTTACAACCAATATATTTGAAAATATCGCTAATCACTTCATATTCAACTTCCCCATCATTCCATCTAATTTTATGATAATAATTTTCTAACCAATAATTAGTTCTTTTACTTTTATCTGTTTGTTTATGTTGTATTGGCGGTTTGAATATCCAGTGCCGAATAGTTTGATAGTTATAATCAAAAAGTGAAAGCTCTTTAACAATATAACCTTCTACACTATCCACAAAGCACTGGAAGTCAGCAATCAGTACGCCTGTCTGAGCCGTACTGAACACTGAGCCAACAATTCACATCTTTTTATACCATACGCCGTACAATGCCAGTTAGAGGGTTATATTCTACCACCCTATCATGTATAATAAGACAATATGCCGTTGTGTTGGGCAGGAACGGATTTTTTTATTCAAATTCTAATCTGACATCAACTGGACCCGTTTTGATAGATTGAGACTGTTTAGAACAATCTATTACAATTAAGGGTGTTTTCTCTTTAAAATTCGCCAAGAAGTTAGAGGTTTCATTTGCTCTCCATAATATGACATTTGAAAAGAAGCGTACATATGATACAATTGTGCATAACGATTAGCTGAGAAATCTATGTTCAAATCATCGTATGGAAAAGGTTTACAATTTAAATAGAGTTTTACATTTGACACATTACAATGGTCAAAATGGCTGGTATTGCTTTCCACATTATTTGCTCGTTCAGTTTGAAAAGCTAAAATGTGGTAGCGCGGCTTTTCCAGCTGACTTGATGTTTTCACCGACCAGATTTGTCTTTGAGTTGCCGGCAATAGTTGGTAATCATACAGTTCCCAGCTCCTAAAACTTAGTGAAAATACCTTTTCAGATTTGAGATGACGCATAAGAGCTAATCTCTGATGTTCGTTGACGGTGACGTATGGTAGCTTCCAGCATAGTTCACCAATTCTATTTTACAGTTTTCCACCGCATCTTCAGCTCTCTGTCGGTTGAATTTGTAAGCGTTTCCATCTTGTCTGCTCTAACGAGTATCAATTCTTGTTTAACATTGATCACAATCTTCTGATAGTCTTCGCAAAATCCCAGTAGCGATGACAGAGAAATGCATAGATTAAAGTATCCCTCATTTGAAGTGATGTTCAGCGTATCATTCGAGGATAGCACCAGCCCCAGTTTTCTATGTATTGACAACCGTCCTGAAGTGAAACCAAGCTTTTAAGTGTACAAGCAATTCCTGGATTTCTTACACGATCTGTTGCAACTCCACTCAGTTCATATCTTATTTCATCAAATAGAAATGCGAATGCATTATTGGTAAATTTTGATGAAGGTGATATTGCTGAGCCGTCTTCTTTTAAAAACCTGCACTCCAAATAGAGTAAACTTTGACTGGGCAGCGTATATAGATCTTGATGTTTTACACTAATACGTATTTCATCACCAGGCAACAGTTTCGATGATGCATAACGGTGATGTGAATGCAATTCTATGCATTCAATTGAATTGTCGAACAGACTTCTTTCTTCCAAATCTAGCACTTCCATATTGATGATAACACGTAGTAACCTGCCGCTTGAAGAAAGCGAATATTGCTGTTGGTTAAGAATGTTCTCTCGTCAACTGTTCTCACTGAATGATCGTTTTCTTCTCTGTAGTTGTCCTTTTATTCACTCTCCTAAAGTCCAAACCCATCGCTGTCTGGCGATCAAATGAATGCATACAGCTATAATCCTTCCTTTTATAGGAGATCCAGCAAGTAAAGTAAACACAGCTGTCCGCGATTGTTGCTGCCCATTTTTTGATACTGCTTCCTGTTCGATGAAATACGGCAACATTTTAGATAGCGGACTAGTTCAGAAGGTGGATTGGCTCCACTGCTATCGAAGAATTCATTATAATCGCCTCTTTTCTTATAGCAAACCCAGTGAGTTCCACTCCCACAACTACTATGCAAATTGAAAATAGTAGTTCTATGCTCATTTTTCCACGGTTACACTCGTAATTCATCAATCGTAAATAACCCTCTAAAATGGGGAACTTTCTTTGATTTAGCTAATCTGAGTAGATCAAATTACTCAGCCGCAGATGAGGTACCCATCCAGCATTCGTTTAGCTTTACCACTCAATTTAGGAGAATTCCCACCAATCCGTTTAGGAGTAGGAATGACTCGTTTCTTCTTCTTCTTGTCTCTAGTACGTCTCATGATGAACTGAATCGAAGTTAGCCTCATCCGGCTTTATATAAGTACATTCTTCACATTCTCCCAGCTGTTGTGTGAATTGTCTAAACCTAGGCATTTCACTAAAACTTTTTCACCTTTTCGCTTCATTACCTTCTCCACAAGATACATGTCAGGATATTTCACTAGCTGTAGTTCCTCTTGACGAAAACCCCCAGCAATTATTTCTCCTTTATAATCTTGCAGATGATATGTCACTGGTGCGGTATTCTTAACTTCTACAACTTTAAATATCTCTGTGGACCATGAAGGATGAAAGCGTTTGGCAAACTGCGCTTTATACTTGGATATCCGTACATGATCGCCTGCTTTGAATCTAGGTATGGTAGTAATTGTTTTCTTCGCATATACATCACGCAACAGCCGTTCTTCTACATCCTTATCTCGTATAGAAACCGGTGCCCTTTTGATCGTCCGATGTTTAGTTTGGTTATATTTCTTTACCAGAGAGCTCATGATGGTTAGCCAATCATAGGATCCTTGCAGGCTAAATTTTGTCCACATTGCAGATTTCAAAGGTCGATTGATTCGCTCAACAATTGAAGCTTTCAAATTACTAAAGGTTGACTTGTGATTTATACCATTCACTTTCATCAGCTTGGCAAATATTCTGTTACAGAACTCCTTGCCATTATCAGTTTGTAGATTGTTTGGCTTTCTTTCCTGCAATACCTTTTCAAATGCTCTACTCACCTCAAGTGCTGACTTATTCTTAAGGGGTACAGCCCAGGCATATTTGGAAAAACAATCAATCACTGTCAAGAGATATTTGTTGCCTTTGTTGAATCTGGCGTAGGGAAGCTTCTCTACGAGATCAATTTGCCACAGGTCGTCTATTCCTTCAATAAAACTGATCTTCTCTTGAATATTCTTTTAGCTGGTCTATGCAACTCATGCACGATCTGCTCCTTAACGGTTGCCATGATGAAATGAAGCATATTATAGGCGAGTCTAGGGTATCATACCTCCGTCTCGCAGTTGATCTTCTATTCTTTTTATTTCAACACCAGCATTCTTTGCGCCAAATAACACTCTTAATCTCTCAACAAGCTTGTTAGGGCCGACATGTCCAGCACCTTTTTTTCGATGGAAACAGTTTTGAAATCACTTTCCTATATTTCATGTTTGTTTTCAGCTCCTTGACTGGTCCAGTTGGACTGTGTCCTTCTTTATGAGCGTTCGTTTGTTGTAGTATTCGCTTGTAATTATCGCAATCTATATTTGGATTGTAGCCGGCCGCGTGTTGTAGCCGATTCTAGCTTTAGATATCTTGGTCTTTTTGCTGGTAATGTTTCAGAAACAATCGGTTCCGGCTTCAGAGTTCTCTTCAGATTAAGTTGAGACGAATGATCCTCTTGTTTACCCATTAATTCCTTCAAAGGATTCAACAAAGGCTGATATTTCATTTTCAAATATTCATCAGTTTCTTCCCTGTTTCTCCTTAGCAAGTTATACTTTTCTTGGATTGCTTTCCTGACGGCGATTATATCGCGCATTGCTTGAGTTGACTCTTCCATGCCTTGCAATAGACTCATTGTTATACCTACATTCAGGGTATTATATAGGCTCCGAAACCTTTTCGATACCGTCCGTCATTAATTTGTCTATCTTTGTCCAACACTAGAAAGCCATATCTGTCATCTTTCCAGCACCAATGACAAATTTTTCTAAAGATTTGGAATTCCATATCAGAGTTGATATGATCATCATAAATACGTCGCATATTCAATTCATCCTGTCTGAAGAGTATTAGGAAGTTGGCATTTTCTCTCACCAAATGTTTCGGAACTCTAGTATAACTTTGACTTAGGTAAAATATGTCGACTCCATTATGACGTCCCATACAAAAGTAAGACCGTACATTATCCTGCTTATCACAAGCGATATCATCGAATATAATGATTGAATTGGGCAGGGCCTCTTTAGGTGGTGGAACTTGGGAGTTGTCTTCATATCAAAAAATCTAATATCTTTTTAAAGGTTTCAATATTTGTACTAACTTTCTATACTTTGGCTGATGCAAGGACTTTGCAAACAAATAAATATTTTCAAATCGTAACCCCTTGGGATCATAGATTAAACTCAACATAAGGTTAGTTTTCCCACAATTTGATGGTCCACATATTAAACATCTAATGGAATCGGGGAAGAGTGGACCGTGTTTAGATTCTTTCTTTAAAGAGACCCTGCCGTCAAGGTTTGGGATGGATATGTTATGCTGTTGCTTTATCAACCGCATGATGAGGAATGATAAGGAACGCTCTCCCGCCTTTCTTTATATAGATTTCTAAAAACTTCTATGTACAATTTCTATCTACTATAGACATTCACACTCATACAAACAACCGCCACCAACATTCACGCTATTTACAAAAATTAAAAACTATATATATCTACAGTAGAAATTCCCACCACCATTTTTTTATTTTTTTTTTTATTTTTTTATTATTACTAAGGGAAATAACTACAACAAAAGTCATGTATGTACAAAAAAATATTTACAAACAGTATAAATAAATAAATAAATAAATAATAAAATTTTAACTAGAAAATTAGTGAAATAAACATAACATAAATACTGTACAAATTAGCTTAAAACCTAAACTATTTTACATGTATATACATATTTACAAGGACCACAACGTCGTTACCAGCTGCTATGGTAAAGTGGCCATGGGCGAGAGTGCGCACACCACCCTCGGTGATGTGCATCTTATCGTCGTAAGGTGAAAGAGATACTTTGCATTGTTCGACAGAAAAGAGTTATGCTGCTTCGATATAATTGTTCGAAACATGGTGGTAAACTCTTTTCTGTCGAAGAGGGCAGTCATATAATCGTTGAATGTGATCTTATTTTCAATGGCTGCCCTCTTTATCCCCTTCATCCGTTTTTTCTCTAGTCCGCGGATGCGTAACGCGTACATTTTAGCGCGGAGGCCCACGAATTCAGACGCAGCCTCACCGTTGGCTTCAACCTTAAATTTACCCAACACCTTCTTGTTTCTATCGTTTTTGCATGGGTGTCCGTCAGGATAGTCAGAGGTGTCAAATTCGTCCAGCATTGACAACAAGTCTTGGTAAAAGTCGTCGGTCCGTATTTGGTAAATAAAACTGTCGGTGTCTATATAGAGAAGTCTTAGTCTGTCAGGTCCGTACTTGTCCATCATAGTTTGTAGTGAAAGTCGTACATCCGGACTTTGGACAGATCAAGTATGGCCATTCCTACGTAAATAGGTTTGTTCATCTTAATGTGTTCAAAGTCCAGATGCAGTGCAGCCAGAGTTTCGGAGTACATTGTCCTGTCCTTGAATGTCGGTTTAGCGATTAGTTTTTTCAAACGTCGTTCGTCGGTCACCAATTCTACTTTCATTCGCTTTCGTATGTCTTCCATGAATTTACTAAATACGGCGTTGTTCATTAGTTTGTAAAAATCTTTGTCGAAGTCGTTCATCGCCTGTTGTCTGGAGGCACCCTATTCTCCGGGAAAAGGGGGAAATCATTATGCAAATCGTGCAACTTGCTGGGATACTTTATATCGGCCTCGACAATATACCCGAAGGGACCGTCTTCTTGCATGTTGCCCCAGTCTAGAGTATCCGGATCTTGTACCCATTCGAAACCGCCATATGGAAGCGGATTTGACATTGTCCACCCGTACAAATTGTTTGCATCTAGGTAGGCAATGTATGACGATTCCTTATGGGGATCTCGATATGGGTATAGATGGGCATTATCTGCTTTACCATAGCGATGATTGCATTGGCAAATGCCACCCCTAATGCCCCGCTCGATCATCAGGAGTTGGTCATAGTCGGTGAGCAAATCAAGTTTTACCCCTGTACACTTCAGCATGGCGTCCCATGCCAGCCCGGGAGCCGTGAAATACCAGGCAGGGTCCAGCGAATATGCTTCTATGCAAACATCCCTGAAATTTTCAAAAATATCATATAGGAGCATTACGTCTACCTTAAGGTAGAGTTCGCTGTACCCCCCTAGGGTTCTAATTTCAAACGCCTCCCAGACTGACTGCGCATGCTCATAGTCCTCGTCCGAGATGTGGCATTGATTTAAGGTGCTGTAGAATGCCTTCTTAGGGGATAGAACCGTCTCCCTAAGTTTCTCGAACGAGTCCGTGTAATCATAGGGGTACTGTTAGGCTTCGGGCGCTTACTACTATTCTTGAATGCCCTCCCTGAGCCTGGAATGTGTTGTGTTGTAGGCTGGTTCAATTAATAAAACAATTGAATGAAGAAAATGTTTATTTGTTGTTGTGGACTGTATCGTACAAGAGTTGAGATCGTACTACTTTCAAAGTGTATAGAGCGATTCCCCCACTACTTCCCTCTATACACAGCCTTCTGTACATATAGGAATTCAAATTTAAATTAAATGCCCTAACATACCGCCTCCCTTGAGAGGAACTCTCAATATAAAATAAATATTGAAATTTCGAATACAAAAGATGTTGCTAATTCAGTTACAAATTAATCAAAATTAGATTTACTGAAACATAGAAAATTAATCAATCAATCAATCAATGAAAAATACTACTTGTATCAATGAAGAACAATTCAATTTAAAAAGATGAAACATATTAAATAATGTTATAAAGAGATGAATATTAGCACTAAAACTCAGCTCATCAAATGTCACTTCATAATAATTATTCAATTGGTAACGGACACACCTTTGTAACTGCTCTTTGGGTCAAACCTTTGTTCGTTTTGACAGTGATGACTCTTACCACTCCGTCTTGCCCTTTATGGATCTTGACTACTCGCCCTAGTGGCCACTGAAGAGGTGGTAGATTGGCATCCTTCAATAGAACTAATGTGCCCAATTGTATAGAATCATATTTTTTGGCCCATTTGTGTCTTTGTTGTAGGTGCGACAGATACTCTGAAGACCACTTCTTCCAAAACTGAAAATAAGCTGACTGTATTCGTTGCCATCGCTGTAGGTACTTCCCTTGTAACTTGGTCTCAGGCTCTGTGATAAGAGAGGTTACTGGCTCTAGGGATAGGAAGTGGGATGGGGTTAGGATGGAGAGATCGTCAGGATTGGTAGAGAGAGGAGTTAAAGGTCTTGAGTTCAATATTGCCTCTATTTTACATAAAAGAGTGTTTAATTCCTCAAAAGTTGGGGCATGACTCTTTAATACACGTCGCAAATGGTATTTAGTAGATTTAATGCCCGCCTCCCATAGTCCTCCAAAATTAGGAGAATATGGAGGGATAAACTGCCACGAAATCTCATTCTCCGTTAAAAAATACGATAATTCATTTTTTAGTTCTACTGATTTGAACAATTTTCGTAACTCCAGGAATTTATTTGAAGCTCCAATAAAAGTAGTTCCATTATCAGAATATATTTTTTTTACAGGTCCCCGCCTAGCCAGGAATCTATTTAAAGCAGCTATGAACGCGAGAGTCGACAAGTCGCTTACAGCCTCAATGTGAACAGCCTTGGTTGAGAGGCAAATGAAAAGACAAATATAGGCCTTGACTGTTGAAGAATTTCGTTTCATTGATTGTTTAATTAGTATTGGTTCCGCGTAATCCACTCCTGTGGATGTGAATGGTTTACCTTCCGTTACTCTTTCTGGAGGAAGCGGTCCCATAATGTAGTTTTGAGTCCGAGGATTAACCTTAAAACAATCAAGACAATTGCGAACAATCTTTTTACATAAGGTTTTCCCATTGAGGGGCCAGAACCTTTTACGAATTTTATATAGTAGTCCTTGTGCACCAATATGTAGGTTGAGTTTATGAAAATGTTCAGCTATGATTTTCGTTAAATGATGTTTGCTGTCTAAAATTACAGGATGTTTTTGTTCATAAGAAAGGTTTGCATTTTGAAGACGCCCTCCGACTCGTATAAGATGTTTGTTGTCTAAAAAGAGTTAAGAGAAACGAGTCGAGAATTCTGTCCTAAAGGTTTGTTTGACGTTAGATTTCTTATTTCTAAAGGAAACATTTCTCTTTGAGCAACCTTGAGGCACAAAATTTCCGCATAATTCAACTAGGTTGCAGTGATATGACCTTTCGTTCGTTTAGTTCTGTCCCTTTGTCGAGAGTTATTAATGAATCTAAGTATAAATGCAACTACCCGACGAAGCCTTCTCCATGAAGAATATTTGCTAATTAAGGACTCTGAGTCGTCGATACTGATGAAAAACTCCTTTACTTTCTTGCTTCTTTTTTCTGGAATTTCTTGCTCGGCAGAAATCACATCGTTAAAAATCCATGCCTCCTTTCTCTGAGAAAGCCACTCTGGGCCGTGTAACCATATATCACATTTTAAAAATTGTTCCGCATCTAATCCTCTCGAAATAGGATCAGCAGGGTTGTGTTTAGAATCTATATGATACCACGTATGAGTCTGCGTAATACTTTGTATTTTTGCCACCCTATTTGCGACGAAAGTATTCCATCGTATAGGTGCTGCTGCTAACCATGACAAAACAATTGTTGAATCTGTCCAGAAATAGACCTTTTCGATATTGATATCTAAGACTGTGATCAGCTTAGAAAAAAGTTTTGATACCAGTAAGGCACCGCAAAGTTCTAATCGAGGAAGGCTTACTTGTTTAATTGGTGAAACTCTCGATTTTGAGCATAATAATCTTATTCTGATGTTACCGTCCTCATCTAAGCTCCTAGCATATATACATGCACCATATGCTTTCTCTGAAGCATCGCAAAAGCAATGAAGTTCAATTTTTGATGGAATGTCTGATATCACATATCTATTAATTTTAAATTTATTCAATTTTTCTAAATTTGACGTGAATCGCATCCATTGCTCCTGAAATTCAGAAGGCAATTCATCGTCCCAATCCAGTTTTAAAAGCCAAAGTTGTTGTATGTATATTTTTGCTAGAGTAATTACTGGACCAATGAGACCTAACGGGTCATAAATTCTGGCTATCGTTCCCAAAAGGTAACGCTTTGTTAGACGTATAATTGGAGGTAAATTTATTTTGAATTCAAAAATATCATAATATGGCGACCATGTCATGCCTAAAGTTTTAATCGTGTCATCTTCTAATAATTTTAAAGTATAATTCACGTCGTCGTTAGGCTGAATATGTGTTGTAAAGTGCCGGTAATTTGAACACCACTTTCGGAGGTTCATTCCTGCCTGCGCTAAAATCGCTGATAATTGGCGTTGTATTTCTAATAAACCTTCTATAGAGTCTGCACCGGTTAACACGTCATCGACGTAGAAATCAGATAGGATTATTCGTGAACCCAGACAATATTTGTCTTTATTTTCAATAGCTAATTGCTGTAAGGTTCTAATCGCTAAGTAAGGAGCTGACGAAGTACCGTAAGTTACAGTCATGAGTTTATAGATTTTCAATTCGTCATCAGGATTATTTCGCCAATAAATTCTTTGAAGATTGGTATCTTGGGGCGTTACTAGTATCTGGCGATACATTTTTTCGATATCGGCAGTTAAAACGTAGCGATGTGTACGAAATCTTAATATAATGCAAAATGCGTCTTGTTGTATTGTTGGACCCTTTTCTAATATATCATTCAAAGAGCGACCCGAAGTTGTCTTCATCGATGCGTCAAATACTACTCTAATTTTTGTTGTTTTACTATCTTCCCGAAAAACAGGATGATGAGGTAAATATCTCATCTGTTGATTCTGACGGATTATCTCTTTCCATTACTTCACACATATGACCTAAGTCAACATATTCTTGCATAAATGCTCTGTACTGCGAATATACTTCAGGATTTTTTATAAGATGCCTTTCTAATGATAAGAATCTACTTAGTGCACCTTCGGCGGAATTTCCAAGTGACGCTGGATTTTCTTTGAATGGTAACTTTACAATATATCTTCCGTCCGAATTTTTACTTACAGTCTCGCTATAATATTCATCTAAATTCCGTTCTTGTTCTGTATATTGTTTAGTATCCGGGAAATGTTCCAATTCCCAAAATCGAGTTAATTCTTGTTGAATGTTCAATAATTGGCATTGAATCACAGTATAATTTCAGTGATGCCTGTCTCTTGGAAGCTTCAAATCTTCCACAAGCAACCCAGCCCAATTCCGTTTCATATATCGCTGGCATTGACTCACACACTTATATCTTTCCCGATTTGAATAACTCTAAAAATAACTCCGCCCCAATCAACATATCTATTTTATTTGGGTTATAAAAATTAGGATCTGCTAACCTTATAGACAAAGGTATCATTTCGGGAGAAAATTGCAAATTTTCTGATGGTAAATATTCTGTAATCTTTGGTAAAATTATAAAATCTAAGGATCGTTTGTAATTATTGATTCTTGAGTGAATGGTGGCCGATACTACATGCTTAACTTCAGATATACTACTGCCAATGCCCTGTATTTGTTGAATGTTTGATTTGTATTTCTTTAACCCCAATAATTGCACAAGGTTTTCGGTTATAAAGTTACCCTGAGCACCACTATCCAGCAATACGCGAGCTTCAACCGATCTTCCATTTAACTCATTGTCAACATTGACCACTGCAGTAGCGAGTAAAACATCAAATTTAGACCCTTCTGACATAAGGTGAACGCCGGTTTCTTTGAAATCCGTATGTAAATAGGTATTATGTTTTTTGTTACAAACTCTACAATTACCAGATTCACATTCATTAGATTCATGTGACTGTAAGCAATTTTGACATAAATTTAAATCCTTTATTTTTGTAATTCTTTCCGTCACTGATAGATTTTTAAAAATATCGCATTTATATATTGTGTGAGAACCTTTGCAAATTAAACAAACAGGTGACGAATTATTTTTATTAAAACTCTTAAAATAATTTTTATTATTGTTAGTATGATTTTTAAGTTGAGTACCTTTCGGATTATAATATACATGTTCCTTTGAAGATTTGGGAGCCGCTGTCCCCCTCCCTAGGAAGGCTTGAGCCTTTGATGTTCCTTTATATGCCGCCGACCCTTTACCTTCGATATATTTTACTTTATAGTTGTACGAATTATTAACGTTACATTCTGTAGCTTCCAAAATATGAATTTGTTTTCGCAAAAAATCCTCCAACTGTTCTAGGTGAGGTATTTCTGCATCGTTAGCATCTAACGAAGATTCCCAAAGTTTAATGGTATAATTATCTAACTTTGATGATAACATTGGTACTAACAAAAAATGCGATTTATTTATGTCGTACCCCTTTAGCCTTGACTGATTTAACGAATTCGGTCAATAGATTATTTATATCGTGCAAAGAGTGATTCTTCATACGAGGTAAATTTAACAGTTTATTGACATGACTTTGTGCAATAAGCCTATTGTTACCAAATCTTTTATTTAATAAATCCCATGCAATAGAATAGTAATTTTCAGTAACATCTAAATTTTGAATTGTCTCAAAAGCTTCTCCTTTTAGACAAGATTTTAAATAATGCAGTTTTTGCGAGTCTGCTAAATTATTATTGTTGTGAATTAATGCAACATAAGTATCTTTAAATGACAACCAGGATTTATAACCTCCTTGAAATGTGGGTAAATTTATCGAAGGTAAATTGACTGGTATGATGTTGTTAACCTTTAATGGATTTGTTAATTGAGAATTTGTATTTACTTGATTACTTTTTAATATTGTTTCGAACTTCCCCATTATAGAAAAATATTTATTTTCGAATATTTCGGATTCATCATCAATATCTGTTGATTCATCAGAGCAGGAGGTAGATAATTTCCCTTGAATATCGAAAAACTGATTCCATAATTCTTTTAATTTTTCCATTCTAGCCTTAATTTCATTAATTTCTGTGTAGTCGAATGTTAATTTGTCACTAAACGTTTTCATTCGAGTTAGTGAGGACTTAATGTATCCCCTTGCTCTGATAAACTCTTTTATCTTTTCTTCTTGCATTGTCATGCAGTTTTATGAAATTAAACAGAGGCAATATAAAGAAAGGAAACGAAAGAAAAAATAATTTTGAATTTAAAAAGGAAAAGGAATTAGAGCCACTAACCTTGTTCTCTAATCAGTTGGTTACTGAACTTCCACAAACTTACGAACTTGACTGCTGAAGCTCGTTAGTAATTTTTTTGAACACTTCTCTTTATCTTCTTGTCCGGGCTGGTGGACCAAATTATGTTAGGCTTCGGGCGCTTACTACTATTCTTGAATGCCCTCCCTGAGCCTGGAATGTGTTGTGTTGTAGGCTGGTTCAATTAATAAAACAATTGAATGAAGAAAATGTTTATTTGTTGTTGTGGACTGTATCGTACAAGAGTTGAGATCGTACTACTTTCAAAGTGTATAGAGCGATTCCCCCACTACTTCCCTCTATACACAGCCTTCTGTACATATAGGAATTCAAATTTAAATTAAATGCCCTAACAGGTACACTCCTTTTCTTATAACCAGATGCATCTTATGGCGGGGATGAATTTACCCGTATCATTGAATTTGTCTCTGGGTAAGTTCTTTGACAACCTGTCCAAGCTGGAAGCCGTAAACCGAAAGGTGTCACCAAATCGAACGGTTAGGGCGTCCACTTGTTTACTAAAGGAAGTGTATTTTTCCTCGCTGTTGGGGATGACGCCAATACGACTTGGGTCATACCCCAACTCGCGAACAATAAAGTGGGCGTCATAACCGCTCAGATTGTGGGGGAACACAGGAAGGAAACGGGGAGTTCTGTGGAGGATGTTACAGGAAGAGTGAGCAGGACCACGATACATACCTGTGATAAGATCGTGATCCGCCACGTTAGGATCGGAATTGTTGTAGGACGAATGGTAAAGGTAGCAGGTTTGGGAATTTTGGAAATGTTCCAGGTGGGAAGGTGTCAGGGGTAACATTTGCCGCTTTACGGAGTACACCAGAGACACCTTTTCCGCCACTGCCTTTTTGTATGCCATAAACTTCTCTGCGGCGTCCTCACCTGTATAGATGTAGGGCTCCGCAGGAAAGTCGGCGGGCAGACAATGGCGTGGAATATCTTCTGCTACCTTTAGATAGGCGCAGAAGCTCATTGGAAGGTGACTCTGGTAGGGAGTGGTGTATGACCGACCCGCGTTGTTGTCGTTACTGTCTGCTTTCTTAAAAATACATTCAAAATCTGTGTATACGACGATGGGAACCCTCATCTGATTTTGTATCTTTGTAAATGAAACAGTTGGAGGACGCCCATCGTCGCCGCATTCAGGCAGTACAATACCGCTCGGTCTGTTCACTTCACAGTACTCCGCATGCTCCTTCATCCGCTTTGCGATGTTCACGCCGTCGATGTTAAAGTGCGTGAAACACCGCTTGCAAACGTGCACCCTTTGTTCGTGTTTTGTAATCTGACGGGCCACTAACCTTTCAAAGTTGCTTATATAAGTATAGTGGCTCCGATCGTTTTCGAGCGTCAGGAGAAGGAGATCACGATGGTCTTCCTTCTCCTGCTTTACCACCTTCAGAGGGTACACGTCTCCTTTCTCTCCAAGGGTGAAGACGTTGACCGAAATATTGTTATATTTCTCAAGCTTCTTCACTTCATGGAGAGGAGTGGGGAAAGAAATGCAGTCAAAATTATAACTGTGTTCCAAGTTCTTATATTTGGAAACGCGTTGTGGGTTTCTTTCAACGAGACGGGAGAGAATGGCATATATGAAGCACCGGTCGTCAGTGTTCTGCACATTGATAACAGCTTTTTTGTTTGCTACATGTGGGGGCAACGGTATGAAGCTGCAACCCCCTAGAGGTAGAAACCTATTTACTCTCAGAAGGACCCCGTCGAACACCTTCAGAGTCCAACCGCTCCCTTTCAGTGCGGACTCCTCCATCTCAGCTATAATTTTTTTAAAACCTCCATTGAGGGTTTCTTGGATGAAGGAATCTTCATAAATGGCTGTGTTCGTGGTCTTGAAGGCGCGATCAGTAGTTTCACCTTTCATGTTTTCAAATTTCGCATCCAAGACCAAGTACTTTAAGAGAGCTTCATTCTCTGCCATGTACTCCGTGAGCAGCCGCTCCAACGTATCTAACTGACTAGTCGGCTCACCGGAGCATGGAAGGAAGTATGTTCGCAGAGTCACTCCGAAAGCGGTTTCTACCTCATGCAACTGCCCTTGAGCTGCTTCTAGTCGAGCTCTCTTGGGCATGACGGCCGGTGATTCGTTGCCGCAACGTCGTACATGAGCAAGTAAAGATTTTCGGGAGGAATATCTTTCACCACAAGATTGACATGTCCGATTTTGCTCATGTGCCTTGCATACGGCTTCATGACGTTCCTTAAAATCCTAATAAACATTTTCTTAGAATACTGGCACTCCATTTTTAGAAATGTAGAAAAAAATAATAAATACGCACAAAACTTAAAACTAAGAACCCAACACCAAAATAAAATTTAAAAACTATTACTATCACAAATATATGTACAATAAATGAAATAAAGATAATAAAAGTTTAAAACGTTAATATAAATATGTTAAGTAAAAATTAAAAAAAAGATAAAATAGAAATATCTATAATGATAAAATAAAAAGATAAATAAAAGCAATAAAATAATAATAAGCAAAAACAAAGATAAAATGATTAATAGAAAAATAATAAAATTCTAGAACGTTAATAAATAAAATAAGAACCAAATAATAATAATTACAATAAAATCAAAGAGAGATATAAAAGCAATAAAATAATAATGATAATAAAAGTTAAAAATGATTAAGAAATAAAGGAATCAGTACTCACGGTTAGTTCTTCAGACGTTGTCACAAGGCGCAGCAAAACTAGAATGAGGACGAGCACACAGAGTGCAAGATTTTTATACTGTCAGAACAATCGAGACTAAAAATAATCGATTATTAGGCTGCATATAAATACTGCATTCCTGTTGGCTAAGCGCAGGAGAGTCCAATTCTATTGGCTAGTGCGCATAATCGAAATAAAATATTGATACTATAGTACTGCATTCTGTTTGGTTGAGAAAATGTAGCCGAGTCGGAACAGATTGTAGTGGTCTGCAATATTCTCTTGAGGATTGTCTTAACAATGTATATCTTTATATAAACATACTTTTTTTCATAATAGGATTAAGTATTAACATTGTTACAAATAAATAAAATAAACCTTTTCCAAGATAACTCATTGTATATGCTTACATTTTTCTTAATTTGATTAAGTATTACAAATTTAGACGACCTGTGGTAACATGCCTGGTCAGGCAAGATATATGTTGTTTTGATTACAAAGTTCAATAAACAAAAGAATACAAAACGATTAAGGTAATAATAGATATACATATATATATATATTTTTTATAAGTACAAAGTTTAATTTCATAAGGTGATGCAATAACTAACCTGTTGTGGTAGAAGAAAATAGGTAGTGTTTTTCTTATTAATAAATTTTATTTATAAGAGCGATATTAATCAATATGGATAATCGATATTTGCAATCGATATAATGCGATTGGCAGTGGTACCCTATAGGCTGTGTGACGTTATCTGAACAGGAATTGTCTAGAAGGCAGTGGTAATAAATATGTATATTTTTAATCAATAAAGCAGTGGCAATGCTATTGCTGTATGACGTCATACGAATAATATATTGAGAAGGCAATGGTTTTGTTATAAAATATAATAAAATCGATATTTCTAATGAATAAGACTGTGGCAGATATAGAGCGCATGCCCGAAACTAGCAATGACGTCATAGGAGTGGGGATAAACGTTACAATAGTAGATTGTTTTGCGAGATCCAGTTCAGTTGTGTGTAAGTGCGCGTCGTGTTAATATCAGCAGCAGCAGTGAGCTAGCTGGAAGGGGTAAGTCAATCTTTTTATTATTATTATTTTGATTGTGTGGTGAAGGTTAGATGCCACTCCGCCATATTGTTTTTTATGTTTTTGTGAGTGGGTTGAGCGGAAATAAAATTATGATAGTGCGGGGGTTAAGATAGAAGTGTACGTTGAAAATTATAGCTAGCGAGAGGACTATTGTGGCCGACTGGTTATGGTGATGGACTTCAACCTAAAAATTGTAGGATCGAATCGCAGGTAACATAAGTTTTTTCATATATTATAAAAAATAATTCCCCTCTCGCCCAGAGTAAGGTGATGATGGCAAGGGCGGGGAAGTTAAGAGTAGAACTGTACGTTGAAAACTACAGCTAGCGAGAGGACTACTATGGCCAAGTGGTTAGGATGATGCGCCTTCCAACCTAAAGATTGTAGGTTCGAATCGCAGGTATGACAAGTTTTTTCATATAAAAAAAAAAAAACCCCTCCAGCCTAGAGTCAGGAGAGGGGTGGTGTGTTACAGTGTTAGGTTCCGCCATCTTGCTGTGGGGATGGATTGACCAGGGAGGTGGAAAGAAAATGGAGTCATCGGTTTTGATGAGAGTTTAAGGAGTGGGGGTGAAAAGAAAATGGAGTCATCTATTTGGATGTTAGGTTAAGGAGTGGGAGGAGAATATGAAGTCATCGGATTGGATGATAAATTAGCCGTCATTTTGAAAAAAAGTGGCCCAGAACCGCCATTTCCCCTCTACTAGTATAGGAATTCTTGCGGCTATTTTAGAGAAATTCGTAAAGAACTGCAGAAAAAAGTTTTTCTCAGAAGTTAGTTTTTCCTCTAAAGTGCTAATTCAGTTTGCCATACAATTCTGTCATCTAAATAATATTAATTAGAATGATATGTTGTTGAAATTCCGAGTTTAAAAAAAATCATATGACGGGAAGTGCGTTTTTACTGGAATTAATTTTTCATTTTTCTGGTATTTTCTTGAAAACGACTACAAGGATTTTCTTTAAACTAGGAGTATGAACTACACATATATAGAGCTGCAACTTTTATCTGAAGCATTTCTCCTGATTATAGTCATTTAAGGGAGCTTTTGGGAAGGGGTAGGGTTACGTTTTTCTCTAAAGAATCATAATTCATTATACAATTCTATCATATAAACAAAATTGATTAGAAATAAATAGATTGCCAAAATTCCGAGTGTCAAGAAAATGGAAGTGCGCTTTTACTAAACAGATTTCATTTTTCGACGAACTCAGACGAATTTCATTAAATTTGATACACCAACTATACAATTTTTCAATTACAATTTTGAAAACTGCAGTAAGAGAAAGTCGTGTGAGTGTTTCACACTAGATTTTTTTTTTTTAATAGATGTAACTTCAAGGGAGGAAAATATTCAGTGAAGAGTAATGCAGGTTTCAGTTTAGTTAATGATGGAAGTAGTCTGTATGTTATAACGAGCAAGAAAATAAAATACGATAAAATTTTCCGTTTAAGCAGACTCTATTCTAGCAGCTTGCTTGAGTGAAGCAATGAAAATTCAAGTATAGTTGATTGCAGGATCTGTTCCCTGTTTCTGCCCCCACCGTTCCCAGAAAACTTTTTAGAGTGGATGTTTTCTATACAGTTAATGTTATTCCTTCCCAAATTGACCTTGATCGTTAATGCTGTTCAATGTAGATATATATATATATATATATATGTTTTTTTAACCGAAGAAAATAAATTGTATTATGTTCTTATTTCACTTAACATTTTTAATTTTGATCATTTTCCAAAGTAGTGTCCCTGATATGTGAAAAAACTTGTGTGTATGACGTAGTTTATCCCAGTCACACCTACTTGTTTGTAATTTTTGTTCTTATATATATATATCACTTATCTAAACTTTGAGATCTCCAAAATAGGAAAGCCGATTTTGGTATGCCTTCTGCCATTTTGACAGTGCAGAAGCTCATACGAAGATGACTCTGCAGAGAGTTGTGCAAGACCGTCCCCTGTGCTTTCATTTTGGTCTATTTTTTTAAAATGCATTCAAAATTTGCATAAACAACGATGGGAATAATCAACTGGTTTTGAATTTTACTGAATGATACAGCTGGAGGAGTCCTATCGTTGCTGCATTCCGGCAAAACAATCCGGGTCGGTTTGTTTTCTCCACAATAATCCATGTGCTCCTTCATCCGCTCGGCCATGTTCACGCCATTGGTGTTGAAGTGCGTGAAGCATAGCTTCCAAACGTTTACCCTGCTTTTATGTTGGCTTATTTGACGGGCCACTAGCTTATTAAAATCACTTATCTAAACGTAATAGCTCCGTATGTTTTCCAGCATTAGGAGAAGGATGTCACGGTGGTCTTCCTTCTCCTGTTTCATCACCTTCAAAGTATATACGTTTCCATTGTTCCTAAGGGTGAAAACATTGACCGAAATATTATACTTTTCAACTGTTCCGAGACCGGCAGTGCACTGAGAAGGCTCCGGGCGCCAATGACCATAGATTTTGACGCGCCTTAGATTAAAAAAAAATAATAATAAAAATTATACTTTTCAAATTTTTTCACCTCTTGGAGAGGAGTGGGGAAGGAAATGCAACCAAAATTGTACCTATGTTCGAGATTTTTATGTTTGCTCTCATTTTAAGGGTCCTTTTTTTACGAGACGGGAGAGGATGGTATATATGAAACTTCGGTCATCTGTGTTTTGTACATTAATTACAGCCTTCTTATTTCCTAAATTAGGACACAATTAATTCAGGAGTGATGCAATTTTTGAATAATTTTTATGTCATGAAAGATTTTTTTATACGCACTTTTTACTTTTTTATTGCTTAAGAAAATTCATGTTCATACTCGTAACAAATAAGATATTTGTAGCGTATTTGCATGCCCTGCAGGTTCATTCATCCGGTAGCATAATCTAGTTTCCGGGAAATTAGAACTCTGCATGAATTCCGGTAGGAGACCATAGGCAGGTATTGCCGAAATAGGTGGGGTAAAGGGGTAGTGTAGCAAAAAAAAACAGAAAAACAATAATCCTGGTGTAACAATAACTTTATTGAAGAATCAATTGCTTTCAGTCCTTTTGCCTCACAACTGGACTTGAAAACGCTCACTGACTAGTGGGTAAGCTCCGGGAATCGCACCGATTGTCTGAAGGTCAAACAATTCCTTCCAGAGCTATCCATGAGGTTGCTGGTTAGATGATGTTGTCCCATCTTCCATCTCCCATGTTGACACATCTTGCCAGCTGTGTGGCAGATTGTAGAACCTGAGAATCTGTTGGCAGAATGAATGAATGAATAGATAATTATAATAAAGATAGAGGAGGAACTGATGAACGCTCAATTTGAGCTTGAGACGATATGATGATACAACATCGTGTGGTTTCACAACACAACTTCAGAATTAAAACAGACAGCAAATGATCTTCAAGATTACAAAATAATAAAGGTCTCTTAAAGCGTCGGTCAAGCGTCTCTTTTGTAAAGTGAGTGTCTATGAGCTCTCCTCGCGGAGAGAAATATAATTATTAATTACCCCCTTGCCTGGGATGTAGTGGAATCTACTAACTAGACGATCGACTAAAAGTTACATATTTCGTTGCACCTTAAAACTCCAGAAATATGTAACAATACTGTTTAGTGTAATCTTTTTATTTTATTGTATTATTTGAATGTACTATAAACGTATCATTTTAATGCATAAATCATTCATTATTATGCACATTTTTATTTAATTAAGTCCGGAAAATTCGATTTAATAAATCGGGCCCTCAACAAAATGTGTCATTTGCAAAATTCGTTATATATCTCATTTTATAGCTCAAGCCACATCCTTTTCATTCATTATATTTGATTTTAATTTTTTTTTTAACACTTTTTAATAATTGTCCTTCATGATGCGGCGTAAGCCCACAAATAGTTCAATAATAAAGTCGGAGTAAAACATTCAAACGAATTTCACTTAGTATAACCAGCGTCATTAGCGCCTATGAAATTAAAGACCACTCAAGCTATTACAAGTCTTTCTGCATTGAAAATTGACAACTTCTCTTGAAAGTTGTTGAAATATTGACACAAAGTTGCCCCAGTGTAAATATAATGGTGCTGGGGTTAGCACATCAGAAATATTAATGTATAATTGTAAATATATTGTATAATTGGTAAAAACAAAGTGAATAGGCACTTGAGAAGATCACTAAAGGTGCGTTCTCACGAGTCAAGTTCAGTTGTCCGATTTTAGTTGATCAGCAAAAGTTGAATGCGGCTTCAATCAGTTTTGGTTCATACATTTCAACTGAAATCGATCAAATCGTTTCAATATCGACACGGAGCACTCTATGAATTGAAAGCAAAGTAGAGGCCAATTGGGCGGTTCAGAGGTTTACACTTGTCGATACTTGAAAGATGGTGGGTTCAACTGAAAGATGCGTCATACTTGAACGATAAAGTTTGACTCGGTCAAACTTTTGTTGATCCAATAAAAAGTTGATTAACTTTATTGAAAGAAAAGGTTCTCACTAGGTTTTTTATTCAACTTCTGTTGATCAACTAAAATCGGTCAACTAAACTTGACTCGTAAGAACGCGCCATAAGTTCCAGCTTCCACATAACTTCAAAAATTTAATTTCTTAGACAAGTGTTTCAAATAATCTTTTTAAGCAATAGTATGCGAAGTTTAATGAAAATTGTTGTAACTATTTTCGAGAACATCATGAAAACTGAATAAAAAAAAATCACTAAATTTGCATATTTGATTGTTAGATTTGTTTCAAAACGTTCGGTCAGAAACGGTAGTGGTAGGTACCTAAACGAAATACCCAAGTTTGAGGTTCTGCAACTTTTAGTTTTTGAGATATTTCGTTTATAAACACACACACTGTCACACTCCATTTGCTAAAAACTTTATTTTGAGTCTCAGCGGACCATACAATATGTAATTCCGTGATAATTCAAATTTTGAAAATTTCACCAGATCATTACATTATTTCCTGTTACGGCAATAAGAGCAAGTAAAACTTATTAACTTTGTAATAACAGCAACTTATTAACTTTGTAATAGTCATTTTAATTAGTAAGACCTTTTAGAGATACCTATAAAAAAACCGCTTCCTGCAGCTGCAGTCTGTTTTGCATGTAAAAGGAAATTTTATTTAGTTGTTGCTCTAAAAAAGCAATAAAGCAGTGAACAGAACAAAAAGCACTTCATGATGTATTCTATACGTCATTAATAAATAAATTAGTTTCAAAAGGACTTGGGAATATAGTGTTTCTAATAAAAGTGTACCTTTACAAAAAATATTTAGACATATGCAAACACAATCTCAATTTATTTATTGTTGTTATTAAAATGAGAATCACCTTTAGCTCAGTTTGTATTTATTCCTCGTGTTCAGTGTACAAATATTTCTTATGAATAAAACATGGTTTTAAGATCGTCAAAAATAAAAACAACACGTAAAAACAAAAACAAAAGAATTAGTATTTTATATGAGCGCTGAATGGACAATGGGAGTAACCTTGAGGTAGGGTTGTTGAGAACTCCCCAGAAAGCACGACATCACTTTGAGTGGCAGACCCACAACAGTCACCTGGCTGTTCTTTTATCAGCTGCCAAGTCTGCCTCTGTACTATTTGTGCGACTATGGGCTTATGGAAAGAGATTTCTAATCTCTTCTTATTTAGTTTCACAAAGTCATCCTACAATTCATTATTGTTTTGCAAATTCAGTTCTCTCCAAAAAAACTAATGTTCGGTTCATTAGTACCATAAATAATTTTTTTAGAGTTACATAAATATATATGTGTGCGTGCCCATGTGTCTCTGTTTGGCTGTGAACATCATCATGGAAAATGTGCTGTATTTTAAATATAGGTGAAGGTTTTTTAATTCTAAATATTATTAAAAAAAAAAATTAAGAAATTTCCTCCAATACAAAGGTTCTCATTCAAAATCATTTAAACGGAAATGCCCCTTTTTCTAATTTCCTTGAACAAGGCTCCAACTGTTTTCTTTAAACTTGGCCTAGTAAATGCATTCATAGAAGCCCATCACCATTATTTGAAAATTGATTTTTGAATGGTTTTAGAAGAGCTGCAGTAGTGTTAAGCTTTCCTTGAAATTGCCATTTCAAAAATTTTGCTGGAAAATGACGGAAGCGTTGCCTTACAATCAAAGCAGTTCTTAAACTTTAAAATAAAAAAATATTATGTCTCTCACCTATATTTAAATTTAGTATTAAAACCAATAATGTCTAGAAAAAAAATTGTCAATTACAAGAGTAATTGGCAGTCTTCAGTAAAGAAAGTCTTGTGAGTTTTCTATATCAGGATTTCTCAAGCTGTCAGCAATTTATTGAAGGCTGGAATTTTAGTGAATTAAACATATGTACGAGTTTAGCTTGGTACTATCTAATGGACAACAGATAAACCACTTAAATTGATCAAAAATGCATCTTAAAAATAATCGCAATATTTACTTAACTGGATAACTTCAAAATATTCTCCAATTTTAAATAGATAATTATATCAACACAATATGGAATTTTATAAATTATTATATTTTACATTATGATGTCTTTTTAATAATAAATTTCTTAATTTTTTTTTTAAAATAATATAATTCAATAACCCTCAACTATATTTAAATTCAAATAGTCTACTAAATGGTCCCAGAAAAGAATCTCATAAGAGTGAAAGTGTTTTGGTTGAGTACTTGTTGTAACCTGTCCACTGCATTTGGAACAGCCGACAGAAATCAATCAGATCAGGTGTTTAATTCTTTATATATAATACTGTATAATATGCTCTTGATTTGAGTTACTCCCATTGATTTAGTATACTTAGATTTCAATTATCTAAATATAATTGAAAGGGCAATTTTTTGTTTTAAATTTTTTATTTACGGCGCGTCACCATCTGAGGTCATTGGCGCCCGGAGCCTTCTCATTACACAGCTGGCCTCCGGACAGTATTCTCCTTTACAGACAACATTGTCCAACAATGAGCTGTAAGGGATCCTAGAGCGAGAAAATCTAAGTGCAGCACTCTCGATTTGAACCCGGAACTGTGTGTTACTAATCCAGTGCGCTACCACTGAGCTAATCCCACCCCTGGCAATTAAATGTTTTCAAAATATTGAGTTGAATTAAATTAGTCAATTCAAACTTATGCGTTTATGAAGATTTTGATTTAAGGTTATTTTTGAATAATGTTAGCTGTTTCACATCCTTTATATTCATTGCAATCTATATTGTACAACTATATTAATCAAATCAAAATTCAAAATTTATTTATTGCTTTTAAAATTACAATAATTTTAATAGCAAGAGTTCACTGAACAAAACAATAATAAAATAAAGACATTCTTTTCTTCATGAATTGAATCAAAATAAACATTTACCTGTTTACATTTATATAATATAATAATATAGATTTTTTTTTTTTAAATTATTGTATTTACTACAATTATTGAAAATACCATTTCTGAATGTATGCTTACATCTTACTGTATGATTTGTTTATAGCAACGCTAATTTATATAAAGGAACGTAAATAAATCTCCGTTAAAAATCAAAGTATCTTCCTATTTAGTTGATACCATACACATAAATGTTAATACATATATAAATAATTTACTTTATTCATTATTTTATTTTATATTTTTTTTTTTTACTTTTTTACTTTTTTTTTATTTTATTTGGTATTGGCATTACTATATGCTATAGCCACTGATTTAAATTATATCTTATCATCAAACATTTTTTTATATAATTATACACATTTCTAATATGGTATAGATTGGTACAATTTAAGATATTTTCTAACATATCAAATTCTATTTGGCTATTTATCGATATAAATTTGCTGAAATATTTGACTCTATATGTATCAAAGGTCTTACATCTTAACAAAAAGTGTACAATAGAATCCGGCGAGTTGTCATTACAAAACGCACAGCAGGTTTCTGGCCTGAATTCGTATATTTTATCTCCTATTATTATTCTAGGGAATTTATCACTTGCCAAGCGGATCTGTGCCATTATTCTTACATATTTTATTGGAGCATTCACTAGAAAATAAGACTGCTTACTATTATAATTACTGATAAATCTAATATAACTATTAAATTTTGTATTATAGAGTTTTTCAATGTCATTACTAGTGAGGTACAATTTAAAAGCGTCTATTAATCTATTCTTATTTCTAGTCAATTCACTACAATCTTGTGATTCCCAAAAATTTATTGCACCTATTTTTTCCAATGAACATTTTAAAAACAGGCACCAATTAAATAAAAGGAATCTGATCCAAATGTATTAAGTTTACCAGCCTTTCAAAACATAATTTCGGGATACGATCACTTTTCATTTTGAGTAGCAACATCCACCACCCGATCATCCTTTTAAATATAAAGAAATCAAGATGTATTCTACTAATTTCATGTCGTAGAACAGCATCGGGGGTCGATTTTGGAAGTTTTAGGAGAGATTTAAAATATTTTATTTGAACTTTTTCTAGGATGTCACCGTAAGGAGCTGCCCAGATCTCTCCACAGTACAATAGGACGCTAGCCACCATACTGTCAAAGAGAATTTCCTTAGTCTCCCATGAATCCGATTTTCCCTTAGATAATAACTGTTTAACTTTTGTAGATGCCGCTATCCCTAGTGATTTACTATGCTCTGCTGCTTTTCTGAATTTACCACTAGTTGAGAGAATGACCCCTAAATACTTGAATTCCCTAACTATCTCCACTTCCTTATCATTAAAGACGAATTTCCTTTGATGGCCAAATTTCCCTCCTTTTTGGAATGGTAAAATTTTAGTTTTAGCAATATTAACCTTCAGTGAATTTTGCGCACAATATTTATTGAGCAGATCCAATTTAAACTGCACATCTATCCAAGAGTGCCCTAACAGAACTATATCATCAGCGTATAGGAGCATTAATACATCCTGTCTTTCGTTTATACTAATCCCCATTGCACCGTGATCTCTGAAGAAATCTACAATATTGGAGATGAATAAAGAAAATCAAAGTGGGCTAAGATTTTCCTCTTGCAGAATTCCCTCCGTGACATTAACCACTTTTGTTTGTTTGCAGTCACTTTGGATAAATATTGATGCCTTGCCATAAATATCTTTTATTACATTAATAATTTTGCCATAAATCCCCACTTTATGCAACTTTTCCCATAATTTCATATGCGACAGGGAATCAAATGCCCTTTGCAGATCTACGAAAATTCCGTAGACTTTTGCTCTTTTTTTTCGTAAGTTTAGGTTAACTAAAGCCGATAGAGAGAAAATACCTTCTCTGCAACCCCTTTCTTGACGAAACCCCATTTGTTCATCAGGTAAGGTATTTCTACCTTCAACCCAATCAGTTAGTCGTCTAGTTAATATTCTTGTAAATATTTTCACAATGTTGTTAACAAGAGCAATGCCTCTGTAATTGTCCGGATCAAGGGGATCTGCTTTTTTTTAGATCATTTTAAGTTTGATCTTTCCCCAACTTAAAGGAATTTTCTCTTGCTCCCACACTGTTTGGTAGAGATCCAGTAGGTAATGCAACCAATTTGGTGGAAGTAATTTAAAGCATTCATTTATAACGCCATTGTAGGGGTAGTGAACCCCCACCACTCATCCACACTAGCGAGTGAACCCCCACCACGCATCAGAGAGAAAGAGCCCCTCTCGAGAGAGAGGAGAGGAGAGGCCAGTTGGATATATATACGAGAGACGAGTCAAAATGAGATATTCTGTTCACAGTCTCACACTTGAATTGTACACATCGTTTAGCCACGTCAGTCTGTCTGTTCAGTTCTTGTAGTGTAACGTATATAGTCCTTGGCAGTCAGTCATATACATATATATCAATTATATATCTTATACCGATATTGAGGTGTTATTTATCTATCAACATCTACAACCAACATCTCCTCCTACAACCATTACACCATCGTTACCAGCCGATTTGTTAATTTTAGCGCTTTCTATACTTTCAATTAACTCTTCTAGAGTTAATTCATTATCTAAAAATGGGTGGATGTTAGATGTAGGAATGCATGAAGTTAATGACTTAAAGCTATGAGTTTTTTCAAGAAATTTTTCCCAAGACTTTATTTCAACAGGGCATTTTTGCACAGTAATTCTACTTTTTAAATTGTTTAAAGTAGACCAAAATTCTTTACTGTTTTTAGTGTTTCTCAATTTCAATTTAATTGTTTCGTAATAATTGGTTTTTGCGGCCAATATAATTTTTTTAAATACTTTTTTAGATTGAACGTACCTACTAACAAGATCTTTTTTGAATTCAAATTTTCGGCAGATTTTATAATTTTGTCTGACATTAGTTTTTGCAAGAAAACAATCTTTATTAAACCAAACTTTATTTATTTTTCCTGAAATGTTTATTTTTTTCTTGGTAACTCTCATCCCGCTATTTGTTAATGCCTCTGAAAGTGTTGTTATTAAGTTATCATTTAAATCGTCCCCTGCAGCGCTGTGGAAGTAAATATTTTTAGAATTCATTAAAATTTCTTTAAAATGTTCCATATGGTCTTTGTGAAAACTGTAATAAGTTTGTTCGCTATCGGAATTACGTTGATAGCTCATGTTGGAGGAAAGAGTGTCTACTTTTAATACTATTGGCAAGTGATCAGAAATTTCGGAGATGTTTAACACTTCAAAATCTAAGTAGGAGTCAAGAAGGACTGGGTTTACCCATATTTGATCAATAACGCTGCAACCATTTCGTGCAATATACGTGTAAGAAGCCGGATGATCTTTACAAGATCTACCATTACACACGCATAACTCATAGTTTTGCATAATTTCCAATATTCTACTACCTTGATTATTTACAACCAAATCTAATGAACTTCTAGATCCATAGAAACTAGAATTATGAAAAACATCTTCATCAAAAGAATTTAAATCTGAAATACGCCCATTGAAATCGCCAGCTATTATTAATTCACATTGAGTATAATGTATAAATATTTCATATAAAGTTTCATTGAATTTTTCAAAAACATTGCTCTTTAAGTTACGTTTAAAATAAACTGTTGCTATAATAATTGTTTTGTTATTGATTAAACATTTTAAGAAAATCCAAAAATTTGAGCGATCAACAATCTCCACCTCCCTGACAGATGCTGTTTTAGTAAAAATAATAATACCTCCAGAAGGACGGCCAAAATGCTCTTTTTTATCCGCTGTTACTTGAAAACTATCATATTCAAAAAGAAAATCAGGGAAATGGGAAATGGTGGTCGCCAGCCAAGTTTCACACAACCCTATAATATCTAATTGATTAAAAATACTAATGTTTTCATTACTCAATTCATATAAGTTTCTAAACCCATTGATATTCCAGAATCCGATTTGAAATCCTTTATTTGAAGTTAGCCGATGTTTTCTATTTTTCTTTCTTCTGTGAGGGACGAAAAAAACCGTCAATTTTCTTCGAGCTTGTTGTGCTCTTAAGCTTCCTCTTTTTGCTGTCTTTACTCACTGTTGATATATCTGTTGCGTCTGATTCATCAATATCGGTTTCTTCATAGAGTTTAAATTTCTCCGGTATAACTGAGTTTGAATTCAAACATTCATTCAGGTCGAATTTGTTTTTGATTATTTTCGGAGGAGAATTTTCCGAAGTTCTCACCAAAACTTGTCCGTTCCTTACCCATACATATTTCAATTCGTTACATCTTTTGTGAATTCTCGCTTGCTTAAACAAGAAATTCAGTTCAGGCGTCAAATATTCAGATATATAAACAGGAACATCAGTGCTTCCATCCACAAACATTTGAGATGATAAACGTAATTTATTTTCTCTAAGCGATTTCAAAAGTGTTATTTTATCTTTGTTCTTCAAGAATTTTACTATCATAGGTGGAGGATATTTGTCGTTTCTACTCTTCATACGAAAACAATCTTGTAAAAAATCTGGGTTAAATTCAAATTTGATATGTTTACATATTTTATCAAAAATTTCTAAAAGATTTTCATTTTCAGTTTTAGGAAAGTTGAAATTTTGATTGAATTATAGCGGATGGATTGTTTTAACTGGATTAGTTCATCTTTGAGTCGAATATTCTCCTTTTTTAGGTCATTGTTTTCTTTTTTAATAGACATAATTTCGTGTTTAATCTGCTTAAGAGATGTTTTTAACTGATTTTCACATGATATAACAGACGAAGAAATTCGTTTATTTTCTTCACTAACTTTTTCTAATTCTTTTCTTAATGTTGTTATTTGACTGTTTATTGAAGCCAAAGAGTTAGACATACCAGTTAGAATGGACTCACTAATGTTTAGAGTGCCCCCACCACTAGTGTTACCTGTGTTTACAGTATTCTCAGCCATCTCTCCCCTCCACTCAACTAAACCAAATTCACTAACTCACTTTAATTAATTGTAAAATTTTTGTTAAATAATTACAAGATTAATAGTGAACAAAAGCTAGTCAAACTTCACTATATTAACGTATATTTGCTGATCTCCGTGTATATCAAATTTTATCACTGTACAAACTTAGATCCACATAAATTTTACACAACTTTAGAGAGCGATCTTTACACTACCAAAACTAGAACTGAACTCATCACAACTATATTAATCATTTAAATGAATTATAAATAATGAATAATCAAAAGAAGTTTACCAGCTTCATAATCATTCCGTATTTCTTCATATTGAAAGTTATATTTCTTACTGGACCATTGTTAATTTTTTTGCAAAGAATCTTAGCTTTGCCTTTTACAAACAATCCAAGACATATTATTGTAAATACTATAAAAGTTTATGAGCAGTATTTCTCATCTTAGATATTATGTTTCTTACCCAGAGTTATATTATGGAAATTAAACTAATGCCTATTTATAGGAAACTTTTTTCTCATTTAGTTAACGATTTTTTTTTTGTAATTTTTTGTATATACGTAATATTGTGGAGACTCGTTAAAATTCTAGATTTAAAATATACAGTTTTGGGAAACATTTTTTATTTGATAGGTATTCGAAAGTGCCGATTATTATATTTTTACTAGAAATTTTGGTTAGTATATATAAATATATACTTTTTTAGAGACAATTCTATAGTAGCAGTGAAGTTAATTATATTTTCTTTACAGATTAATCTTTAATGTTCTTCTTCTTAAATTAAACTTGGACTAGCTACTTCTTCAGGGAATTTCTTGGCCCTGTGAATGTGCCTATCTAACAACTCGAGCATTATTTAGGGATACCCCTTCGATAATAATACACACTGCAACATACACATTGCAATTTGGCAGACCTCTATATAACAAAACAAGTACTCAAATCAGCAGTAATCACCGGTCGTAGAGAGTGGCTATCTATGCAGTCATATTTTCCTCTGATCCTCATTTTTCTGTTGTATATATAACAGAAATCATTTAAATGAATGTTACAGCCCTCTGAATATAGGGTGGTGCTGTTCCGGTTAGCTCAGTGAAGACGGGGGGGTCCTTTGCTATCGGGAGTTGGCGGGAGAGGGGAAGGAAAAAGAAGGACGGGAAAATTATGGCAGTGATAAATGAAATAGAAGGATAATATCAATAACAATAGTTCGGGAAAATAATAGTATTCAAAATAAAAAAAGGAAGAAAAAAAACAGGAATTATAAGGATGGGGTTACGAATAAGTAATCAGGGCTACTATTAATAATGGTATTAACATTAATAATAATAATTGATACAAATTAATAATATAAAAAAAATAAACAAATAATTAAAGAGAAAGAAAAGAAGAAAAAAATAGATGAGCGAAACAAAAAGAAAAAAAATAATGTAAAAAAAAAAAAAAGAATGGGTCTCGCTGGGATTGAACTGGCGTCCTACTAGTTATCAGCCTACTCACTTTATACGCACGGCCACTGCTGTCGTGCTGGTTGACTACCTAAAACTTACTCATTACTTTTGAGGGATAGAGGACAAACAAACAGGCTTTGATTGGTTTTACAAAACAGTTTTCTCCTCTCTATTTTCAAATAAACAAAAAGAAAATTTACACATACGCTTTACAAAGAACATAAAAGAAAGAAATAAACTAAAAATTACTTACAGTTATGTGTACAGAGGGAAAAAAAAGAGAAAAAAAAACTATCTTCTTCTGTAACCAACAAAAAGAAATTAAACACTTATAACTATAAATATATACAAAAGAAAAGAGAAAGAGCAATAAAATGAAAGAAATAACTATTAAAATGAAAACCAAGTGTCACTTATTTCAGGAAAAAGGGAAAAAGAACGAAAAAGAAAACTAACTTGTCCTCTTTCTGATTTACTGTTTGTTGAAAACTGGATGCTTTCGCCGATATTTTCTTAAATTCCTCCGGGTATACAGTTGAAGGGCAGAACCTGAGGTTTTGGCTGCCTTTTCTTTTATCTGATGTTGCCACCTGTTGGAGGATTGTTCCTTCTCCAGCTGGGCAGTTCCTCGTTCGACAAAAATCCCCTTAAGGGCAAGAAGAATGTTCTACAGCGTCGAACGGTGGAAAAATCCGTCACCCTGACGTTGCCACTCACTGTAAATTATTTCATTTCGGGCCCGAAAAACTTACTTAATGCACGTTGCTTCGCGCAACCTTCTTCACTGTTATACGGTAGCCTGCTTCCCTTTCTCTATGCTCCCCTCTTCTTCTCCGTCCCCGTCCGTCCTTCCTTACTCTTCTGAGGTCCGATTCCAACTTCCCTTTTCCTTTTACGACTAATCCTATTATATCCTATTCTTAAACTATCCTATTTCTAACTTAATCTAATATACATCCTAAATTAACTTAGCCTATTTCTTATCCTAACTTAACTTACGGCCTATCCTAGCTTAATCTACATCTACATATTACCTTACATTCTACTTTCTTACTTCTAAGAGCCTTATTCTACCTTAACCTACAAAAGAAAATAGGAAGTCCTCGATCCCTCAATTTTGTGTTTTTCTTTACGCGTAATATTCTCCCCCTCTCCTCGGAAAAAGGAGGGAAGAAGGAAGGGCGGCAATGCCGGCCTATGATGCAATATAATATCGTGATAAGGGAGTTAGGATCCAAAGTGGGGTTTGAGGTCTTTTGGATGCCAAATACCTACATTTCGTCCTCCCTCGTCTTCCAGCTCATATGCAGTATTGGAAACTTTACGGACAATCTTGCATTTACGAAATTTCGGCGCCAGCTTGCTTGAGTAGTTCCTTGCTGCATCGGACAGGGTGAATTCTCTCTTCCAGACTGTTTGGTTTGGGGAATAATTCACTTGCCTCCTTCTTAAGTTGTAGGAGTGCTTTGCCTTCCGATATGCTTCGGCTAGATTTCCCGTGACGCGGTTCCATACACTTTTTACTTTCCCTAGCCGTTTATTCAAGTCATCTCGCGATTCAATCTGAGACAAGTCCGGGCTCGCTTCGCGGGGTTGTACTTTCTGATTGAATAAGCGGAGCTCCCTTCCGAAATTCAAATAAGCGGGCGTATACCCCGTGGCTTCATGCGTAGCCGTCCTTAAGGAAAACGCTATTTTTTGTAATTCTTGATCCCAGCGTTTCTGATCACTACCCAGATATGACCGAATTGCGGTTTTAATAACTCGATTAACCCTCTCAGTCGGGTTACCCTGAGGATGGTAATACGGCGTCCGGATGGCCCTAACTCCATACTTATCTAAGAGAGATTTGAATTCTGTGCTTGTAAATTGTACCCCATTATCTGTGATTACGGCTCTCGGAGCTCCAAATACCATGAAAACCTGGTCCTCTATGAATTTAACAATTGGTTTTGCGTTAGCCTGCCTTAGGGGGTGTAAAAGCACGTATTTAGTGAAGTAGTCACAGACCACTAGAATGTACCTATACTGTTGGGTGCTTCTAGGCAAAGGCCCCATGATATCAATTGTTACTACTTCCCAAGGTCTCGAGACCTGGCGCTGTTCCCCATAAAACCCGGCGGGCCGCAGCTGTTCCGGCTTATTGGCCATGCACGTCTCGCAACGACTAACATATCTAGCGGTATCCGCGGCCATACCCGGCCAATAGTATTTCCGCTTAAGCTTCTCTTTTGTTTTATAGATGCCCAAATGTCCAGCCGTGGGATTGTCATGGCACTCTCTCAACACCTGAGGACGCTGCCCCTTTGGAATTACTAATTTCCATGGGTCCTCAGATTCGAGGATATCTTTCGGATCCCTAACATGCTTCCAAAGGGCTTCCTCCCTCACACTCCATAGTGGATACTGTTCAGGGTTACTTCCTACATTCGCTTTCATTTTTTTGTACCACCTATCCTGCTCGACTCCGTCGACTAGAGTATTGAGCACCCCTTCATTTACCCTGGATAACGCGTCGGCCGCGGTATTCAACCTTCCTGGTCTGTGGACGATATCAAATTCGTATTCTTGTAATTTCAAGGCCCACCTTCCTAACCGTCCATTCGGGTCCTTTAAATTCATTAGCCATTTAAGAGCGCTATGATCGGTAATTACAGTGAATTTTGCACCTTCTAAATACGGGCGGAACTTCTTGATGGCCCAGAGAACGCTCAAGCATTCTAGTTCCGTGGCTGCGAACTTCTTTTCCCCGTTCGTGAGTGCACGACTAGCATATGCAATTGCCCTCTCACCGTCTTCAAATACCTGACTTAGTATAGCCCCGAGTCCCGTCGACGACGCGTCCGTCTGTAGGATAAATGGCCTTTCGAAATCCGGGCATGCTAAGATAGGGGCAGAAACCAGTCGATTCTGCAATTCGAGCAATGCGTTCTCCTGCGATTCTCCCCACGTGAATTTCCTATTTTTTTTTAATAATTCCGTCAGGGGCGCAATCGTACTAGAAAACTGGGGTACAAACCGTCGATACCAGCTGGCTAAACCAATGAATCTCCGTACCTGTTTGACGGATTTCGGCCGGGGAAAATTCAAAATTGCCGACACCTTGTCCGGGTCCACTCCCAAACCATTCTCATTTACTACGTACCCCAGGTATTTTAACTCCGGGCGGCAGAGTTGGCATTTCTCCCACGACAATGTGAGGCCTGCGGTGGTTAACCGTTTTAATACATCTTCCATCACTTGCAGATGTTCTTCGAAAGTGGGGGTGGCCACGACTATGTCATCTAGATAACAAAAGACATATGGCTCCAAAGCTGGTCCTAAAAGGGTGTCAATAAGTCGCTGCCAAGTGGCAGGGCTATTATGAAGTCCGAACGGCATGCGACGGAATTGGAATAATCCCCGGTAAGGCACGGTGAACGCGGTTTTTTCCCGACTATTCTTTTCAACTGGGATTTGCCAATAAGCGCTCTTTATATCTAAAGACGATAGATATCGGCTATTCCTTAGTCGGTCTAGGATTGCGGATACATACGGTAGGGGGTAGGCATCGCGCTTAGTCACTTTATTAACCTCGCGGTAATCCACACAAAAGCGGTGCGTCCCATCTTTCTTTTTTACTATGACTACCGGTGACGACCAGCCACTATTTGAAGGTTCAACAATCCCCTCCTTTAACATCATGTCTAGCTCATGGTTCATTATCTGTTGAATAAAGGGAGACACCGGATAATACCGTTGCTTAATTGGGGTATGGTCTCCTGTGTCGATCACGTGCTCCACTAATTGGGTGCATCCCAATCCGGTATTGCTCTGAGAGTAAGCCGCAATCAAGGCCTGAAGACGAGCTTTCTGGTCCTCATCGAGCTTTGCATGACCCACGATCCCTTGTTCCTCTGCCAAGCTGGTAAGTTGAGCATCGCCGCATGAATAGGAGGCTTGGGATAAATCCACTACCAAGGACATCTCGCGCCAGAAGTCGACTCCAAGTATCAGCTCATCTTTTAGGTTCGGCACTACGAGAACCCTCAACGCTCTCACGAGGCCTTTGAGTTCAATTGGGATGGTAGTCGTCCCTTTCACTTCACATGTTCTCCCGTTTGCCAATGTAACCTTGCCGTTCTCGGGGGAGCAAAGAGTTTGCCCTAGCGCCTCTAATCTATCCCACAATTTTGCATTAATGACTGTTCGGGTAGACCCTGAATCTAACAAACCCATCACTGGCATTCCATACAGTCGTACTTGTAGATACGGTCGGACATCAGCTCCTTCCTCTCGCTCGCTTAATTTATATTGTAAGCCCGCACACATCATTTCTCGGACCACCTCTACCCAATCTCGCCATTCCGCGTCGGAACGCTTCATTCTTGGCGGGGTAATGGAGCAGGGGAAGTCTCGGTGGCAGTAGTCGACCCCTGTTGATCGTTTCCCTGCTTGAGAGGACGACATCGCGTGCAGTTCTTTGCAAGCACACCCGACAAACCACAACGCCCACAAAATTGCCGAGTTGGGGCCTGACAATTCTTAAACCTGTGACCTACTCGCCCACAATTCCAACAAACTATCCCAGCAGGTTTCGTGGTCTTCTGGCTTTCTCCCGATAGTTTATTCTCAATGGCCGATACTACCATTGCCTGCTTACGAGGACGATGTCCCAATTCCGGCTCTAATAAACCTTTCACGGGGGGTTCCCTGTATCTCTCGGCCCTCAATGTCCAAGTGTCAAGCCGCGTGAGGATACGCTCCAGCTCTTCCAAGTTATTATATTGCGCCTGGGCAATAAATGGCAGGTGATCTCTCTTAACATTCCGCTCTACGATTCGTAACTTCTGTTGTTCAGTGAGGGGTTCACTCAATCGCTTGAACAAACAGTTCATTTTCGAAATGTATACATGGGGAGGTTCATCTGATCCCTGAGTACGCCGTCTTATTTCCTGCATCAGTCTTTCATCGTAATCGGGGTCTTGGAAATAAATCTTTAATTCCCGCACTAAATCCTTCCAACAACCCATCTTTTGTTTATTTGCGCGGAACCAAATTTTCGCATTGCCCGACAACAGATCAGATGCTCCGCGGAATAAGTCCTGTTCTGTTAGTCCCCGAGCGACCATCCTCTCTTCGACTTCTTCCAAGAAGTTGGCTAAAGTCATCCCCGACGCGTCTCCTGTAAAAGCGAGTCCCCATTTGTAAAGTTTCGGATCCCTCGTAGGATATCGATCATGGCTCAGTGCAACGTCCGTCTCTCTGCGCTCCCTTTCTTTAATGGCCCGCTCTATATCCCTCAACTGCTGCTTTAGTTGCTCTATAGTTGGTTCTGGGGCTGGGGGAGTCAAGGATTCCCGCAGGTACTTTTGACGCTCCCTAGGGGGCATCGCTGTCTGCTCTGAGCGGGGATTTACAGGTTCTCCCAACGATATCTGTCCAACGGTATCCTCCCGACCCTCTGCCTGGGCTAATTCTTGCTGTAAAGAGGTCTCAATTCCGTATTTCCCCGGATTCTGCATACCTTCCCGTACATCTGCCCACATGTCTTGTACTGACTCTATCATGGTATTAATCTCGCGTTCTGTCTGAGCGTCACGTGGGAGCCTGCCTAATCGGTGGTAAAGGTGCCATAATCGAGCGTCAAGCCTCTTAAATTCGTTCTCCTCGGTTTCCTCATCGATGCTGGACACGGCTTCTTGTAAGAACCGAAGCTTTCGTTCGCAAACCCCGAGTTCGTCTTTTAAGTTGAGTGATAACACAATAGCGTTATCGGGCTTAATGTTCTTTGTAAGAGCGCTCTGTAGCTTTCTGCGTAACTCTGAACAAATGCCGTCATCCCGGAGACCTCGAATTCGCAGCTCGTATTGCAATTCATCTTTGACTAACCTATAGACGTCCATTTTCAACAATAACGACAAATTCAACAGCGTCGGCAAGCCAGTGGTCATGAAAGTTTATTCCCGTGTCGAGCCTTGACGTTGGGCGCCAAAATGTTACAGCCCTCTGAATATAGGGTGGTGCTGTTCCGGTTAGCTCAGTGAAGACGGGGGGGTCCTTTGCTATAGGGAGTTGGCGGGAGAGGGGAAGGAAAAAGAAGGACGGGAAAATTATGGCAGTGATAAACGAAATAGAAGGATAATATCAATAATAATAGTTCGGGAAAATAATAGTATTCAAAATAAAAAAAGGAAGAAAAAAAAACAGGAATTATAAGGATGGGGTTACGAATAAGTAATCAGGGCTACTATTAATAATGGTATTAAAATTAATAATAATAATTGATACAAATTAATAATATAAAAAAAAATAAACAAATAAATAAAGAGAAAGAAAAGAAGAAAAAAATAGATGAGCGAAACAAAAAGAAAAAAAAAAAATGTAGAAAGAAAAAAAAAAGAATGGGTCTCGCTGGGATTGAACTGGCGTCCTACTAGTTATCAGCCTACTCACTTTATACGCACGGCCACTGCTGTCGTGCTGGTTGACTACCTAAAACTTACTCATTACTTTTGAGGGATAGAGGACAAACAAACAGGCTTTGATTGGTTTTACAAAACAGTTTTCTCCTCTGTATTTTCAAATAAACAAAAAGAAAATTTACACATACGCTTTACAAAGAACATAAAAGAAAGAAAAAAACTAAAAATTACTTACAGTTATGTGTACAGAAGGAAAAAAAGAGTAAAAAAAAACTATCTTCTTCTGTAACCAACAAAAAGAAATTGAACACTTATAACTATCAATATATACAAAAGAAAAGAGAAAGAGCAATAAAATGAAAGAAATAACTATTAAAATGAAAACCAGGTGTCACTTATTTCAGGAAAAAGGGAAAAAGAACGAAAGAGAAAACTAACTTGTCCTCTTTCTGATTCACTGTTTGTGGAAAACTGGATGCTTTCGCCGATATTTTCTTAAATTCCTCCGAAATATACAGTTGAAGGGCAGAACCTGAGGTTTTGGCTGCCTTTTCTTTTATCTGGTGTTGCCACCTGTTGGAGGATTGTTCCTTCTCCAGCTGGGCAGTTCCTCGTTCGACAAAAATCCCCTTAAGGGCAAGAAGAATGTTCTACAGCGTCGAACGGTGGAAAAAATCCGTCACCCTGACGTTGCCACTCACTGTAAATTATTTCATTTCGGGCCCGAAAAACTTACTTAATGCACGTTGCTTCGCGCAACCTTCTTCACTGTTATACGGTAGCCTGCTTCCCTTTCTCTATGCTCCCCTCTTCTTCTCCGTCTCCGTCCGTCCTTCCTTACTCTTCTGAGGTCCGATTCCAACTTCCCTTTTCCTTTTACGACTAATCCTATTATATCCTATTCTTAAACTATCCTATTTCTAACTTAATCTAATATACATCCTAAATTAACTTAGCCTATTTCTTATCCTAACTTAACTTACGGCCTATCCTAGCTTAATCTACATCTACATATTACCTTACATTCTACTTTCTTACTTCTAAGAGCCTTATTCTACCTTAACCTACAAAAGAAAACAGGAAGTCCTCGATCCCTCAATTTTGTGTTTTTCTTTACGCGTAATACCATTTCACAAAATAGGCAGAGTACGTTTTGAGGGCTCCTCAGTCAAACCTTTATGTCGGAATTGTGACGATGGATTCAGGGACTTTTCGTCAAATATGCGTTCCATATATTTGGGAGGGCAGCACTTTTAAAAGAATGCTTTGGGGATTTGGAGATTAAGGATATCTTAAGATATTATAGCCAGATCGGTAGATTGTTGGGGGAGGCTTTTTAGGAGTAGGTTTTTCTTGTGGGGAGTTAAGAGCTGTAGGTCCTCCGCTTTTTGGCACCCAATAATAATAATATGCTTTTCAAACAGCCGCACTCAAAGAGCCTCTCTCATTCCAAGGGTCCCCTCTCGCTCGCAGTGTCCCTATCATTAACTCTTCTCTGGTACAAGAAAAATAAAATTTTACAATTCTAAAAACAAACTTAACTATAAAGAGCAAGAAGACTTGCAAAAACTACTTTACAGGCCTGGGAACACTAATTGTGATGAAAATTGGCGATATTAAACCTATACAATATCTTCAAAAGTGGGTAGATTAAAAAGTTCTTACAATCTTTTACAAATAAATAACTTCTAGAATAGTGATAAGAAGGTAGCCTAGCTATATCAGTGTTATAAATAATTGTAAACATGTGTGTAACTTGTAAAACTAGCAGAAATAGTAGATAGTTGGCAGAACTTATGAATGTGACTGTAGATAACACGCCAACTATAATCTCCGTACTGTAATACAATTTATATGTTTTATGATACACAATAAATTCTAACTTTATATATTGTGATATTGAAATCAATTTAACTTCCGAGATATTTAATTATCTTCATTTAAAAAAAAATGAATATATTAATTTTTACTTTCTCTTTACTCCTCCTAGTAAGAGGGATTATTGTGACAAATCGATTATCGTGTCAAATTTTCGATATTATCCAGTTTTCACCGGAAATACACGTTTTGAGGGGTCCCCAGTCCAAAAAAGGGGGCTTTCAGAAAAATGGTCTGTGTGTGTGTGTGTGTGTGTGTGTGTGTGTGAACAACATAGCTCAGAAGCGAAAAATCACGGAACCTTCAAACTTGATATTCCATTTAAGTACCACCATGTGATCTGACATTACGATCTGTCAAAATTTCACAATCGGAAGTACCACTTTAGCGAATGCTTTGTTTTTTCAGTTTCTTGAAAATGACTCCAACGATTTTCTTTAAACTTAATTTGTCAACTACACATATAAAGAGTTGCAACCTTTTATTTGAAAAATTTTCTGGAAAAATTCATTTAAGGGCACTTTTAGGGGAGGGGTGGAGTTATGTTTTCCTTTAAAATGCTATCATAGTTGATTATACAATTCTACCATCTAAACAAAATTAATTAGAAATAAATAGATGGCCACAATTCGGAATTTTCAAGCAAATTAGTAAACAGGTAGTGTGCTTTTACTGAATAGTTTTTTTTCAGTTTTCGTGATTTTTTCCCTTAAAAAACACCGGCGAATTTCATTAAATTTCGTATATTAACTATAAAATTTGTCATTTACACTTTTGTAAACTGCAGTAAGAGAGAAAGTTATATGAGCATTTCACACCAGATATTTGTTTTTTGATTCTGTTTTTGATAAGTTTGGTAAGTAACGTAGTATAATGAGCAGATGAAGCTATAGCATCATCTCTGATGTCAACATTTTTTTTTCGAAATACGTGTTAATGTATATATTTGTATATACCACTTTAATGTACTTACATAATATGTGTTGTATTTGGATAGCCAAAAGTATGGCGAGGCGTTTCTGAGGAATGGACTCGGAGAGAACATAATAGTCACTGGAGGCTAAGTATTGGGGCAAAACATGGCAAAATGGTTATGCTAGAGCTGTGTAAAAGAAGAACCAGAGAGACCGTGGGTTTAAGCAAGTGTCAGATTTGTCTGATAACGGGCCTGTTTACAAGGCACGGTAGGTTCAAGAAACATCTCCACAAGGTGGGATTATCTGATTCGGAGTCCTTGTGTAGATTGTGACAGGAGGAAAAGGAGACGGCCTCTCACCTAGTGTTTGATTGCGTCGCAATCGGTAGAGTGAGGAACGAGATCTTCCATGTTGAGACTGGAGGAAATCGTACTTCAAGAAGGACTGGTGGGGAAAGTCCTGGACCTCATGAAGAGGGGAGGATTCCTCTAATAGACATTAAGGGGTTCGCACAATAAGCCTCAATGGGTAGGCTGCAGTGCCTGGGTTAGAGTCCCCCCCCCATGCCATTCTATTCTACATAATATATACTTATATTAGGGCTCAAGGGGGTGTGAAGCGTCTGATATAGCCTCTCCACCTCAACTCCACTCTCACCTTTCCGTGGCGGGCCCTGTTAAGCTGAGCAACCCGGTCCGAGGTGGGGTATAGAATCCCTGCAGAGGTACGGGTCAGTAAACTAACGAGAGATGGGGGTCTCGGACCTTTGGCCCGAGATGGTGCAAGCCGGCAGCAGGACTTGCATCTAGGAAGTGGTGGCGGAAGAGTCGAAGCAGGAGCCAACGGCAGCCTTCCAAGGCATAGTTAGCTTGCCAACTGCGAAAGGGTGGGGAGCGCTCTAAAGTTGTAGTGAAGACAACTCCCTAGGGGGGCACCCGAAATCAATGCCACCTGGAATGGGGGTTTAGCGTGGGGCCAACCCCCCCACCTTCGAAAATACCATGGTTACGAAACCCAAAAGCAATAAAAAAAAACATGTAAAAAGGTTGGCCTAGTAATTAATGAGGATAAAACCAAGTATATGGTAGTATCTGCGTCCACAACCAGAAGAAGGCCACGTGATTTGGTAGTGAGCAATTTCCGCTTTGAAGCTGTTGATCGATTCACCTACCTTGGAGTAGAACTGAACTGCGGAAACAAGGGAAGTGATGAGATCAGAAGTAGAATAATGGCAGGTAACAGAGCCTATTTCGGCCTTCATAAGATGTTTCGGTCAAACCTTCTTGGCAGGCAAACTAAACTAAAAATATACAAGTCTCTGATAAGACCGGTGGTGTGCTATGGAGCAGAAACCTGGACACTGAAAGTTCAAGACCAGCTAGCCCTTAGGGTCTTTGAGAGAAAGGTTTTAAGACGTATTTTTGGCCCAGTATGCTCAGAAGGCACCTGGAGGATAAGGAAAAACAGAGAGCTTGATGAACTAATAGGGCATGAGGATATAGTAAGGTTTGCTAAATCAAGAAGGATAAGTTGGCTTGGGCATATTGAGAGGTTGCCGGAGGGACGAATGCCAAGAAAAATTGTAAAGGACATTTTTGAGGGAAAGAGAAGAAGAGGACGCCCCAGAACGAGATGGATGCAAGATGTGGAACGGGACCTGACCATCATGGGAGTGTCTGCGTGGAGGATGAAGGCGCTGGATCGAGATGACTGGCGGAGTGTTGTGAGGGAGGCCAAGGTTCACATTGGACTGTAGCGCCGAGAAAAGAAAGAAAGATATACTTATATCGGTATAAATTGTATTATGTCTATACTATAATTAGTATATATCCAAGCGGAGGTCCTGAGTTCCAATCCAGCAGTGCTGTCTTTAGATTTTCACATCCTAGGAGTCTCTCTATAGTTAAAAGCCCGGTAATGGGCAGTGTTGGATGTAGCTAGAAAATATTGCTCGGAAGCCGGTAGTGCTTTCAGAAGGGGGCACAATAGATCTTTCAGATCATAGTGCACTATCCCCTCAAAGAATCGTATCTATATCGTGTCTGTGTGTGTGTTTCTGTGTTTTGTCTGGATGTTTGCCGGTACCCATGATGCATTATAACATTGATTGTACATTATTAGTAAGGTTATACCACACAAAATGTTACACCAGACCTGTAGCGCAATGCCATATCAAACCCCCGCACAAATTGAAAAAACAACATTCCAAATCTCTCATTTCAAAAACTGTACAATATAATTCAACAATATTGCTATTCTTTCTTCATTAATAAAAGTAAATTTTTAATAATTTTGTAGACTGATGATGGATAAACATCTTAGGTCGAAACGTCTCGAGTCAAAAATAAAACATAAAACAATTGAGAAAGTTTTACTGTCATTAATTCTCAAAAGAATAATTCAATATCCACTTTTCAATATTGAATAAAGGTATCGATTATGATAATGTTTTACTGTACAATCAACCCAACCGCATTCATTAGTTATGTCAGCGATAAAATCTCTGTACTACAGCAACCTTTTAAATATTAATCCCGAATTTTAATATTGTTGTTTCAGGTGCACAACATTGTATTATATCCAGAGAAACACTCTTGGTGTAAGACAACGCCAATCAAACAGGTGGTTGGACATCCGGATTGCGGCCAGTTAGAGATGGATAATAATGTGTGCGTAGGAGCATGTTTCTCGTACAGTATCCCGAGGACCGAGCCGACAGCACCCGGCGAAGTCGCTCCCTACTGTGATTCCTGTCAGCCTTCAACTGTCACTTGGAAACATGTAATTATTATTTATTTATTCCTTTCACTCTTCTAAAATATTTTTATATTTTTTAACAGTTTTATTTTCCCCTACCATTTACTTATGTAATTAATTCTTGAGTTCCATCTATTCCTTATATAAATTTGAACGGCAGTTAGAAATACTGTTTTGTTCCCAAAGAAATCTTATTACTCATTGTTTTATTTAAAATCGCACGCAGAAGAGTCTCCTTTTTCCTGAAATATTACAAGTATCCATACGATTAATCCAAAATAAGATATTAGAAATGACACAGACACTCAATCAGCTATTTCAGCCAAAGAGGGTGTTACCAAATGTTTAAAAACAGAAATAGGGGTTTTCGGAAAAAATTCAAAACAAAAGGACTTTATTGATAGTTAGTAAAACATATTTCATGAAATCCGTCGGCGTTTTTATGGAGAAAATCCGTCAGAAAACTAAAGAAAAAAAGAAGGTAATAATAATTATATAATAAATAATAATTATTTAAATAATAGAATTATATAGTAAAATAAAATTACACTTTAGTGAAAAAACTTAACCCCACTCCTTAAAACAAAAGCTCCCCTCCCTTTAAATAACTGTTTTTCCTGGAGAAATGTTCCAAAATAAAAGTTGTAACTTTTTTTATATGTGTAAGTTGATATAGTTGAAAAATTAAAGAAAATCCTTGAGTGTATTTTTCAAGAAAATCGCAAAAACAAGTTGAAAAAATTCTTTCAGTAAAATGTTACTTCCGGCTGAGGAATTTTTTGACAGATAACTTCCTGTCGGATTTCACGGTTATATCCAAACGGAATGTCGAGTTTGAATATTTTGTGCTTTATATTTCGTTTATGAGATATGATGTTCACAAATACATACACACATACATACATATACACACACACACACACACACACACTCAGAAAGAGAGAGATAGAAACACAGAGCACTTTCTAAAAACCACGTTTTGTGACTTAGAGGACTTCAAAACCGGTGAAAACTCGATGTCGAAAATTGGATATGATTACTGTCTTAAAGGGAAGCTATTACTAGAAGTAGGAGAAAATAAAGTAATAATTAACTGCCGTCTCTTTAAGAGTCAATTTAAAGACGAACATATATATATATATTATAATACAAAATGTTTCACTTGGTAAAACAAGAAAACAAAAACAAAAAATAACTTAAAAACAAAACAACACTTCTTGGATAGTTAGAAACAGATGAGACCAATTTTTAACACTTGAATCTATGTGAAGCCGCCCGGTATTAAACTAAATAGCTAGGTACTAATCCATACTAACCACCACTAGCTGACATTCCTGCGGTCTCACGTGTCTACATCTCCCTCCGACACCTTGTGTCTCTCTTCCAGTAACCGAATCCTCTTAGATGTCTTTGATATTCTTAATTCTTCTCCACACTCCTTCACCCACTAAGGACATAGAATTCTTTTAGTATATCCTATAGTACACTACCATTACTGAAGAAATTAATCATACATATTATTCTCTTGAGAAGAAAAAATAAAATAAAAATAAAAATTGTATGAGAAAAGTACGAGTATTTATGAAAATTAGCTTCCGTTTAGAAAGGAAATTACTATATTATAGTTATTCATTTAAAAATGATGTATGTTGAATCACTTATGTAATTGCTCAGTTGAAATTATACATGATGTAAATAATTCTTTGAAATGATGCAGACAGAAAAGGAATTTTACATCCATTTTACGATTATAAACAGCAATCTAACAGCAGGCTGTAAACAGCATTTTTACTTTCTCTTATTCTTGCTAAGAAGAAGTATTGCGATCGTGTCAAATTTTCGATATCGAATTTGCACCGGAAATACAAGTTTTGAGGTCCCTCTGTGTGTGCGTGTGGTCAGCAAAACTCAAAAACGGAAAACGGTAACTAGAAGTTGGTATTCAGTTCTACCGGTGAATCCAACAAAATGTGGTTTTAATCAAAATCTGTCCACTTGGAAGTATCACTTTACTGAATGGATCAGTATTAACATATATATAAAAATCTTCGGGAAGAACTTCGAAATGAAGAGGAAGTGAAGAGAGCAGAGCTCTGGAAAACCCTCTCAGGACTGAAGAACCCAAGAGTACTTACCGGACGATCTGAGAGTACTTACTCAGAAAAGATCTGAATCGTCATCAATCTAAGTAAAAATTGGTTGTTGTGGTGGTTGGTTCCGCAGAGATGGAAAGCATCAGAGACATTTTCCGGGGGAGCCTGCTTCATTTTGTGGTCATCGACCGGTTTTGGGCGTTCGCCCATCTTCAGGATGCGTTTGTCAGACAGTGTGATAATACAGACTTGCACAGAGCGGAGTGTATAAACTGAATTTGCTCTGTACAAGTCTGTGTTATCACACTGTCTGATAAACGTATCCTGAAGATGGGTGAACGCCCGAAACCGGTCGATGATCACAAAATGAAGCAGGCTACCGTGGAAAATGTCTCTGATAAAAATTCGGGCTTCATATGCTGACGGTTTCCTTACGGGGAATAGTAGACTCAGGGGGGGACCCCAGCCTTGGACATGATAGCAACTGCACATTCTGTGGGGAGATGGAGCAGACTGCAATACACCTACAAACCGATTGTGATATTATCATGCAGAGAAGATTCGGAAGCCTGGGTAGTTACCAGGTGTTGGAGGAAGAGATATTCCCAGATCCTGAGATTCCTCAGAGATCTTAATCTGGAAAGGGGCTGTGTAGAGGAGTAGTCTCACCCTTCATACCAGTGGGGTGACACACAATAGACCACTATTAATAATTAAACCTATGGCGCAACAGCCCTTGAAGAGCCAAGCTTACTAGACGGCGATTTGTATTGGGGGGTGGGGTGGTAAGCACGCCTCGGTTCCTTCTCCGTTTAGTTCTGGCCTTCGGTTTCTAGGTGCGCTACCAACTGTAGCTTCCCACTTTTTCTCCCACGATGCTGGGTGAACACCGACTTTGCCCTGACAGGAATCGAACCCCGAATTCTCGCACATAATACATAAGAAGTAAGAATACATAAGATACATAAGAATACATAAAATACATAAGAAGTATTTCTACAATTCCAAATTTGAAGAAAATAGGTTAACCGGAAATACGACACTACAAAATATGTTCTTGACTTTTCTCCAACTATTTTCTTTAAACTTTGAATGTTAACAGTCTGACACACAAAAAACGTATCACTTTTATTTCAGACATTTTTCGAAAGGAATCGATTTTAAGAGGGGGGTTTAAATCAGTTAGGTTTAAATTTAAACTGCCACTTTATTGTGTTGATTTTGTTTTCTCTTTAATTTTTACTTTCTTTTATTTTACAACTTTTTCTTTTAATCTTCTGAAGAAGAGAATATATTTCCCCGAGACGTTGGATTATTATCTGAGTGATTTGTTTCAGTGATCGATGTTCGATAATTGATTTAACTACTTATTAGCTTACGATATTTGGATTTGTAATAAGTGGAGAGTTCTGAATACGTTTATTTAATTTTAAAATCGCTAGTTCATTCAAAACAATATTATCAATATACAACTTACTTTAATAATTATCACCAGAGTATAAGAATATTTTTTTAATGAATATGAACAAAGTAGAGAATACATAAAACGATATAAAATTAACTATTAGAAATAAAATATTTTTTTTAAAACACAAAAGATTCAAGAAAACGTACTACTACTTATTCAAAGTGGTATATTATAAAAAAGTTTTTATACAATTAAATTAAAATAAACTTTTCCTCTTAAAGAAAGAAATGACAAATCTTTTAAAATAATTTTAATCGAAAAAGTGGGGATAAAAAAACTGCTCGTAAATATTCGGCTTTTTACGTCAAGTTAAAATATATAAAACATTATTATGTGATTATTCTTTTATTTGTGGAATAACCCAAGCCAAAGAAATGAAATAACAATTTATTATGCGAGTAAATCCGGTATTTTTAAGCTAAATGTATTTATAACTTATATTATATTACTCTAGTTGATTTAAAGAGAAGCTTGTGTGTACTCAGTGGCTAGCTGAGCCACTTTTAATAAATAAAAGATTTTTCTTAGTAGTCTGATAGCGAACATCTGTTGTTGCAGTAAAATATTAATCAGATGTGAAACACTCACACCACTATCACTTACCGCAAGTAATATAATTTTATAAAAAAAACGATAAATTTTCTTTTAAACTTCAAACTCCTCAGTAAAGTCGCACTTCCGGTTGTTATGTTTAGGGCAAAAGCTTTGCATCAAATGCGAACGGAATACCAAGTCCCGCGATTTTTCGAGATATTTCAACATACACATAAAACACCAAAAAACTCTATGTCTGGTACAACTCAAATTTGTAAAACTTGACACAGTGCCACTACATCCACTTACCGAAACTTCCTCGTGCAGTGGCACGTAAACTCGAGGAAAAGCAGTGAAAAATTGAAACGCCCAAATGCATAAATAAATAAAACAATCTAAATTAATTAATTAATGTTACCCGCCAATTAAATATTTGCGTTGAAAACGTAAATTATCTAGTTTATGGTAATTAATTTTGTAACAGTGTTTTTTCATGTGTTCTTCTAATAATATTTATAATGCAGTATGAAGTTTAATAATGAATTTAGGCCTATAAATATTTATGGCACGATAAATTTTTTATTGGGCATGGCTTATTTTTTTTTGTTTATATTAAAATGTCGGAATAATCGTACGATTCTAATGTTATTGAATTAAATTATTTACAAATACGTTATAGTTAAGCGTGGGCGTACAATTGTCATCTAGAGCCGCCAAGGTCGTCAGGTCGTAGAGGTTCATAACACCTGTTAACTGTGCCAAGTAAATCTGTCTTTAATTTATTATTCCCCAGGGTTACAAAGATAAATGAGTTTAAAATCTTGTTTATGAGAAAGCCCTATTTTAAAACATTTGGCACAATAGCCAATGCATGACGATTTTTATTTAGGTGCTTTGGTAAGCACATCATGGTTTTCACGGCATTCTGTCTTAATTCTGGCCTTCACTACCAAGGTTCGTGGCGCTCAACATCCTCATGAATCGCAGAGACGAAAAAATAACTATTTTAGCGTTTAGGCGCTGTTTTCCGGATTACAGTATTCACACCAGATTTTTTTTTCTTTTAAAGTCAATGGTATGGATTGGTTACTCTTCAGTTGTAAATGAGGGTATAATTAGCTTATATAAACTCGTCAGCTGTTATTTATCTAAGAGATTATTAAAGGGATGAAGAGAATAAAAAAAATTATTCAAGAATATACATTACAAAAAACACCACCCGAATACCAATTTAATCAGAATAATAAATGAAATAACAACTTTAAAAAAAGATTAAGTTACAATAAGAAAAACGGAAATAAACAAAACAAAAAAAACAAAAATTCAGAAGATAAAAATCGATAATAATCAAGTAGAGAATCAACTTAACGACCAGTTAATATCAAGGTCACATTGCCCCTCAAACACTTACAGACACACATACATACAAAAACCATAGTTTATTGTATTTGTGATATCTGATGTAAGATTATTGGAACACTCGTCTCTTAACTATACATACTAACATATAGACAGACATTCTGTTCTGTAATATATATATATGTATATCTGTCTTTCATCATAAATTTGTTTAATTCTTTTTCTTTGCGATATGGACAAAAGTCGTCTTAGATTTCTTTTGCTTCTCCTAGCCATATTTACAATGTATGAATTAACATTTGTCTAGACGCTAACTAATTAATGAAACGTTAAGATTATTATTTGTAGGTTGTTTAATTTATAATTTAGTTTCTTTTTTTTTTATGAATACTTTTTCTGATATTTTATCCGTCATAGCAGACATATTCATTTGGTTCCTTACCGGTTTCGGAATTTTCATCCATCGTCAGAGTAAATTCACCAAGTACGTGTAGAGTGTTAACTTCAACTAATGTTTCTGTTACACTCACAATTGTTGGTTATGAAACCAACATTAGTTGAAGTGAACTCTCTACACGAACTTGGTGAATTTGTTCTGACGATGGATGAAAAATCCGAAACCGGTCAGGAATCAAATGAATATGCATGCTACGACGGATAAAATATCAGATGTTATCCAACATTGGGGACCTGTCCACATATTCAAGAATTCTTTTTTATTTTCTTTCTGTTTATATGAGAGAGTATTAAGTTTCGAAATTAAGTTTTTCACTGGAAACTATGTTTTTTTGCTCACTGAATATTAAAATTTATATTTGAACTAACATTACAAGATTTGCTGGAGTCTGGCAATGCAATGTAATCATGTTCAGATATCTCTTATCTAAAACAAATCTGCTATGAACCACACGATTTTCACTCACAGCAATAATTGCAAATTTGCTTTCAAATTAACTACAAACGTTTAGTTTGGGTGTGCCTTAAAAAAGTTGTAGATAAGGGGTTAAGCAAGCGAGTAAAGGTTGTAGCGGCAGTTTAAAATTTAACCGAACTGACTGGGGACCCTCAGAACGCCTATAAAATCAGTTCTGCCAGAAAAAAATATTTCAATAAAAAATTGATACGATCTTATTTTAACAATCCAAGTTTAAAGAAAAGTTTTGCGAGAAAATTCCCAAACAAATCAAAAACCAATTCTCTAGATTCGTACTTCCGGTTAACGGTTTTTCTTCAGATTGGGAATGGCAATGCTATATAATTATCCTATTATAATATAGACGGGAGAACCATAAATGTGGTACTGCAGTGAGACTTTAAAAGAAAGCTTAATGTTACTATTCCCCTCCCACCAATACCACAAAATACTTCTTATTTTCCCGGAAAAATGTTTCAAATAAAAGAAATAAGCATTAAAGTGTTGGAGGTAAACACGAAGTTTATAGAAAATAATAAACTTTTCGAAAAAATCGCGAAGTACAGAAAAAATCATCTTTTAATATAGCCACATTTCCGGTTGACGGATTTTGACTGAAATCTTCCTGTCTGATGAGATAATGATACCAAACGGAATACTAAGTTTGAGATTCTTGCAATTTTTCGTTTTTGAGATATTTTGTCAATGACAGAGAGATAGAGAGACCATTCGCAATACAAATTTCTTTTCGTCTTACTCAGCTGACCTCAAAACAAGTATTTCCGGTGAAAACTCTTATTTTGAAATTTTCGCACGATCACAAATACTTACTCTTACCAATAATAAGAGAAACTAAAAAAACTAAATCTAATTCCTACCACATTTTTACATCACCAGAAATACCACACGAAGGTTTTGGTAAAAAATCCGTCAACCGGAAGTGTGGCTTTACTGGGAATTTATTTCTTCAGTTTTTCACCCGTATACGGTTTCAACGGTTAAATACAGTAAGCTATATATACTTCGTTTAATTTACTTTTATTTGATTTAATTTTTTTCTGGGAAAATTGATTGTAGGCTGGTTTTGGGGGGAAAGGGCGGTGAGTTTGGCTTAACTTAAAGTGCCATTTCAATATACTACTCATAATATTAAAAAAGACGATCTAAATTATTGTAACGTTTTTCAAACTAGCTACTGCAACTAGTTGCTAAGTGGGTTCGGTTTAGATGAAACACACTAAATTTCTTCCCCAATTTATTATTCAATACAATAAATTAGAAAGAAAACACTTGAATACACTGTATAAACCAACAAAATTTCTCTCAGTTCACTTTTTATTCGCTTTTAACAAGCGCGCACTCCATTTGCAATCGTGGCTCTCTCTCTCGAGCTGTTCTTCTCCTCTTTATACCATGGGAGAAGGTTCTGGAAGTTTCTCAAACATCTAGGTCGCGGTAGTGCTGGGAGACCGCTGTAGGAGAATCTAGAGGCGCCCCGCTAGCGCTTCCCAGCGGCCACGAGGAGAACTTGAGGTTCCTGCTTCTTCTCCTAGATGCCACTAGTGGCTGTGTTACATTATCTATAAAACTCAAAAGATATTATATTTATTACCATACTCAAACCTATAGGGACTTATGGACTCCAGCTGTCGGGGAGCCAAACCTACGAATCAATCAGACATTCCAACTCCGACAGAAAACTGATGCTCCTTCCATCTTTCGTACAACATATCACCAAAAACAAAATCTTACGAATACTGATTTTCTCTTGTTGTTACAATCAATTTGATCAGCTCTCGTTTCTATTACAATAATACCAGGCAACCCAATACGCGTCTGAATCTCCCATGACCCCAGAGATTTCCTCCAGAACTGACTGTGCTACTCAAATCCTGTAGAGAGTGCTAACATTGGATTGTTTCTCAGCTCTTACACCTCATATTCTATCTTTTATTTTTTTAATGACTGTGGGGAGGGACCAAGCCCTGTGCTACCCAAAGCTCTTCTGGGCCCATATAGGTGCCCCAAAATTCGGAGCCTTCTCAGTGCACTGCCGGTCCCCGGACAGAGTACAGACCACACTGTCTATCTCTGGACAGTGAGCTGTAAGAGGCTTCTAGGAAGAAAAAATCTAAGGGGCAGAAGCTAGACTCGAACCCGGAACCTCCGCGATGTTAGTCCAGCGCGCTACCACTGAGCTAATTCCTTCCTTAATCATATTCTACTTACTTTACTTCTTTTGTCAAACCTTATTAGTCTTATTGACTACTCTAATTGCTAAATTAATTTAAAATACATTTCAAAATAGCTTTTTTTTTTCTTCTTTTTTTTTCAACTCATAATTATAGATAACATTGAACTGTGGTGAGGATAAAGAGCCAATGATGAAGAGGGTAGAATTTATAGAAGATTGTTCATGTCTAACATGTAGACACGTGGAACCAGAGGTTAGTCCGACGGTGCATGAGGTCACCACGGTGGACGTGCCTCAACTGCTCAATATGATGTCACAACCAAAAGGAAATGGTAGTTCACAACAACCACCCGGCGCTGTTCCACATAATAAACACAATTACAAGTAAGTCAACAAGTTTTCTTCTTCTCCTTCTTCTTGTTTGTTCCCTATATGTAGAAACAAAGAAACAAAAGAAAAAGTGAATAGAAAAAAAAAGAAAAAACAAACCTTCCGTGGGAATCGAACCAGTAACTCTTTAGATCCAACTGTTACTTTAACAAAAATATTGTACATTTATTGCTAGCCTCGCCAATGCTCAGAAGGGACCGTTACAGCACTGGTTTAACCGGTAAAAATTTTAGTTAATCAATCATTAGATCTTCCAATTAAACATGCTTGTTAAATTTTAATTGTATACTTTTCAGATAAAACATATTTTTAATCATGTCCTTGATGATTATTATATTTAATCATATTTTCATCAGTTAAGCGTAATTTATTGAACAGAAATAAGCCTCAGGAGTAATTATAATTATTATGGATAGCAGAAAACACCATACCAAATTAATCATTAGAATGAGTCATTTTTGGTAAAAACCGTTCATTTAGTACATTCCATTGGCCGCTTGATGTCACATCTTCCTTTATGAATGTCCTTTTTTGTTTTCTTTCAATTTTTCGCGATTTTCTTTGAACACTCGGCCACCACGCATTAAAGAAAAAATTGAAGAACTCGTTGGGATTGAACTTCTTTTTACATCCACCCTACAGTCCAGACAGGCTGCCATTTGGTTCGGTCCTTGGAAAACTTTCTTTGCGGGATAAAATTTAATAACTTCACCGAACTTGAAACTGGAATGCAGGAGTTTTTTTTTTTATTCCAAACCCAAAGAATGGTATAACGAGAGATCCGAGAGTTGGCATAAAGATGGCTAGCAACAATCAATCACAATGGAGTGATTGAACTTGAACTTTTGTTGGATGTTAGTGTGTTAAAAAAATTAATTGTTAGATTCATTTAATAAACCATATTAAAACTATAACTATATCTGTCTTTTTACATATTCAATCACTCTTTTATATAAGAAGTCGTGCGCAATTATTTTGACCAGTTTTTATTATTATTTTCCCTCACTCCTTCGCACCAAATTTTCGAAATTGAGTGTTCATCGGATATACATGTTTTGGAGTCTTCTAATGTATGTGTGTGTGTGTGTTAACAAAATATCTCAAAATCGAAAAATTGCAGGAAGCTCATATTCCGTTTAGGTGCTTCAGACACGAAGATTTCGACCAAAATCCATCAACCGGAAGTCAATTTTTCGTAATTTTCTCAAAAACGGCTTCAACGATTTCCTTCAAACTTCGTATTACATTGAAAGTGAGGCGGGTTAAAATCCCTGGCATTGCAGCCAGCAGAGACTTATTATTGTGTCTACCTCAATAGGTCTAGTATGAGAAACCTCGCCTCTTCACATGAGTTGAGGGTTTTCCCAACCAGTCCTTCATGCGATATGATCTCCTCTGGTCTCAAAACGCAATTTGATGATTGCAACGCAATCAAACAACAGGTGTGAGGCCGTTTCCTTCTCCTCCTGACGCAATCTACACAAAGGTTCCGAGTTAATTAACTGGCCACCCTGTGTAGGTGTTTCTTGAACCTACCATACCCCTCCCAGTAAATAGGCCTGTCAACAGATTAATTTGGTTCCTTCCAAAGCAAAGAGTTTCTTTAGTTATATATTTACTCAGCTTCGACATAATCATCTTGCTGTGTTTAAACTTCATATACTATCTACACATACACACATAAATATATATGACGTTTATTTGAAACATTTTTCACGGGACAATTGATTTTTTGGGATGGGTTCCGGGGTACCAAATGTTATATGCGCTTCTCTGAAGTATCACTTCAGTATAATATATATGGTTATTACCACTTACATAATATTAATACAATTACAATCATTGATAGAATTTCAAATTTGATGGAAATCTGTTAACCGCAAGTGCGATTTTACAGAATACGTTTACTGAGTTTTTTGAAATTTTCTCCGTTCTTATAACCGTTTTTCTTTAAACTTAGAATGCTTGCTGCATAATAGATAGTAACGTATCACTTTTATTTGCAATATTTCTCTGGAAAAAATGATTTTAATGGAGTATTTGAGGTCTGTCAGTTCGTATAAATTTAAAATTGTACAAGCTTTGTTGCTTTTTGACATAGAGCGCTCCACATATGGCCGCTCACGTAAAATCGCCATCATAATTTTTATGTCCAGCTACAACTGAACATTGTAACGTTGCAATTTTAAAGAAAATTTCTTGCTTAAATTGTTTACTGCCGGGTTGAAATCCTGCTCTGTAGAACGAAAAAAATAAATGTACGTGTATGTGTGTGTGTGTGTGTGTGTGTGTGTGCGAATGAAACAGCTTAAAAACGAAAAAAAGTAGCAAACTCAAATTAATATTTCGTTTAGTTATCACAATCACGAGTGGCAATAAGATTTTCCATAAACTGCAAGTGTGACAACATTACTGAATGGATTTGTCAGTTTTTTACGATTTTCATGAAAATGGCACTAATGATTTTCATTAAACATTGTGCACTATATATATATATATATATATACACATAAATGATTTTCATTTTTATTGGATCATTTTTCCAAATAAATTGATTTTTTGGGGGGGTCCTGGGGAGAAGAAGCAATGTTTAAGCTTCTCTCTAAAGTACCGCTTAAGTACAATGTATGGTTTTACCATCTATATTATATTAATATACATTTTAGGCTACTGAATAAGCTGGGCCTAGAACACGTTACCACCTATAGATCCTGTGGGAAGGTTGGAGAGACTACAATACACTTCCTAACGGACTGCGATACTAATATCCAGAGAAGATTCGGTAGCCTACGTAGTTACCAGGTGTTAGAGGAAGATATAGCCTCCCTAGAACCTTCCAAGATCGTGTGACTTCTCAGAGATTTTGATCTGGAAGAGGTGCTGTAATTGAGTAACCCTTGGTAACAATGGAATCGCAAAATAGAACTCTTTTGGTCGCAGAGTTTACACATAAGTACACTTGATTATATTAACTGAATTTTGCCTAACTTAATCACACTGTTTTGACAAAAACATCCTAATGATAAGCGACCGCCAGAAACAGGCTGATGACCACCAAAAGAAGCAGGCTATCACGGAAAATATCTCTGCTGCTTTCCAGCTCTGCGGAACAAAACTTTAAACTGACTGCACACATCTAAAACGTATTACTTTTATTGAAAATATTTGTGGTGGGGGGGAATTCTGTGACATTAGATTTCATATTTTATTCGGTATGTTCAAAGTGATCGTGTTTATTCGAGAACATTTTTTTAAGAACAATGCCATTACTTGATCTGGCTTTGATCGAGTGGGCGTCAATTGATGTGGTAATTTTATTTCAATTTAACTTTCATAATAAATCATTAAAATAAATAAAATAATTCAAGGTTATTTATAAAATTAATCAAATAAATTACTACTGTAATATTCTTTTCGTTTTTGAATTATAATCAAAAAAATAGAAGAACTTCTTATTAACATAACTAGGAGTTATTTTTCCTATTTGTTCCGATGTTTTACGAAAACAGCCGACAATAGACGGAGAGTCTAAAAGAGCCGCAAGACGTAGTTTGTCACTTACCCTATAATTAATCTTGTTCAAATTGTTTTAAAAAGTTTGCCATTAATTAGTTATAATTTTCTGTTCTTTTTTATTATTGTTATAAGTGCCATCTATATAAAATATTCATATTACAACTATTTTACATATGTTTTATATTTATATAACTCTAAACTATTTCTTTTATCTTCTTTTTTATTGGTTTATTTGTTTTTTTATAGTTACTTTCACTTCCGCTCTTTTAAAATAAAGACGCCTCCAGCAACTTCTCATGGGATTCTAATATAAATATAAAATAAATTTCAGACAAATGCTGAATATAAAAAAGCCAGTCTTTATATATCTACGGTTTTCTTGTTTGCTTGTTAGTACGACTGATTTTTTCAGACTTTGATAAAACTTCACTTTCTTGAGATGCAAAATACACAGCTTTCCGATCTATAACAACACAATGGTACAATACAGAGAAAATAGCCAAGTGAATTAAGAAAGCATGTAAATTGTCAAATAACTGACAAATTTTAAGACACAAAATTACGTCAACGTCTATGGTCATTGGCGCCCGGAGCCTTTTGACTGCTCTGCCGGCCTCCGGACAGTGTTCTGTCGTTACAGACAACACTGTCCATCAACGGACATTGAGCTATAGAGGCTCCTAGGAAGAGAAAATCTAAGTGCAGCACAGCTGGACTCGGAATCGGGTCCTCCGCGTGGGAGTCCAGTACGCTATCCACTGAGCTAATCCCTTCGCAAATTATGTTGTTAATAAGGATGCTGGGGAAAAAGCAATAGAAATTCGGATAATTAAAATAGTAATACTGAACTTAATGGCTATAAATATGATTATTATGCCTAACGAGTCTATAATGATTGACTCTACTAGGCTCGTCATTTTCGATGGGTAGAGTACCTGTTGCCCTAAACCACCGGACGTAAACAGAGTCATTACCCTATCGCCATACTGGCACCTTAAATTTGACCTTTAATAAAGGAATGCATTTTTCAGTGATGGTTTTTTTCTCCAAATCCACTCTTATTGCCTTTCCACAATTATCACTTTCGGTGCCTTGGCAAAGGCAATAATCTCAGCCTTCTTATCGGCCAAGGAAAGCCATGTCTCATACAATTTTTTCGAAGCAAGCAAATCCTTTTTCCATTAATAAATTAATTAATTCATGTTTTAACTTGGTGATGGTGACCCGTCGTCACAAGGAGCATGTTATCTGGACAATGGCCAAGTATATGAGCCGGAGTTTTTCATTCTATCTGTTCACACTTGGGCACACTGGGTCCAACACTTTCTAATGACTGGGGCCACTAACAACACCTGATACACCACGGAGAGGCACGTAATTAATGGTAAATAGGACAGAATTTGGATTTTGAAAATTTGGTATTTTGGAAATGCGTATTTTAAATTTTAAATTATTTTAACATTCAGTAAAATCACATTTCCGGTTGGTGGATTTTGTCCGACGGTGGTATCTTCATATCAGTATCGATGATGGTACCTAACGGGAATCTCAGGTTTAAGCTTCCTGCGTTTTTTTTTTTTTCATTTTGGAGATATTTTGTTCATATACACACACACGTATACATACTTATCATTCGCTAAAAACAGATTATTCGTATTCAGTGAATCTCAAAACTTGCTATTCCGGTGAAAAGTCGAATTTCTAAAATTTGACACGATCGCAATAGTTCCTCTTGGCAAAGTTATAAGGGAAGGTAATACAGCAAAAAAAAATTGTAACCTTTAATAAAACACTAGTTATATTAATTATTTTGCGCTAAACTAGTCAAAGCGCGCCAGTTAAGGAGGTTGGCTCCCCCTCCCCCTGTAATGTATGTGTGGGTGCTTTAAACCATCGTTGGAGGCCATGTGTGTGTGTGTATATCCATTCAACAGTAAAAGTAGTCCTACTGGTTAACAACACAAGTGCCATCTATGTAATACAACGAGAAACTATTTCCATAGAAAACCTCTCTCATCTCTTAATATTTATAAATAAAACCTAAATACAGTATAAGTAATAATTTTATATTTATTTTGTTTGTGTTTTGATAAAACCTAAACACATTTTACTTAATGATATTAAGAAAAATAAATTTACAGAAACTACACAAAGAAACAAAGAAATGACTATAAAAGTTTATACACTTGACAGTTAATACATGTAAGCAAACAATTAAGTTATAAGAAATATAGTTTATTGCATAATGTCGCCATTAATTTCTATGAAAATGTTTTCACACACAGCTGTACGGTGTACATTCTTATAGTATTACGTCACCACTCGTACCAACTTGGCTTGCTTATAAAAAAAAAATATATATACATATAATCCTAAATGTCCTGACACTAAAAGAATAGTTTCATTTCATTTAGAATAAATATATTAATAATTCATCATAATTTTTATTTTAAAAAAAGTAAAACAATAAATAAATAAAGCAATTTACTACAAGTATTAAAAAATAATTTTTAAATAATATAATAGAAAATAGTACTATCATTCTTGTGAAAGGATGAATGCTTTCTCAGTTAATCCCTCGATGTGACCTTTCGGATCAAGCAGCACATTATTCAGTCACAAATGTTAATATTTAAAAAATAAAAATGTCTCATCATATTATTTCAGCATATCGAAAATATTAATTTTATTTTAATCTCTAAAAAGGTCAAAATAAAAATCTGTTTAATTAATTTCTATTAATTAATTGCATTAATAATTTGGCAAAAATATTTCTATGCAGTTAGCATTTCAAGTGTAAAAAAAATCGTTGTAACCATTTCTTTAACGATTTACCTATGGGTAGTAGAACCATACATTGTACTAATACGGTATAGTATAGAAAGGTTAACGTTGGAAAGTAAAAAACCCACTAAAAATAAGAGATAAAACTAGAAAAAAAAAAATCATTATAGTTACACTCCCGGTTGATGGATTTTGAGCGAAACTTTACTGCCACAGAAGTGATGGTGGGTAAACTAAACGGATTTTCAAATTTAGGTAAGCTTCCTGCACTTTTTTTTGTTAACAAATTTACAGAATCATTTTCTTATTTAGAAGATCTCAAAATATGTATTTCCGGTGAATGCACAGTTTCGAAAATTTGAAACGATCACAATATTCCCTCTTACCAGAGGAATAAGAGAAAGTAAACATCCGGTGTGAAACTCTTATTGTAATTTGCATCTGATTTATTTATTTATTCAGTTACAAATTTTATATAAAACTGAAAGGGATGGGATTAGCACAAGGGTCCCGGGTTCGAATCCAGTGCTATCCCTTAGATCTTCTTAGAAGCCAGTACAGCTTACTTATCTGGTGATGGACAGTTTGTTTGTAGCGAGAGAAACTGCCCGAAGGCCGACAGTACACTGAGAAGGCTCGAAGCATTAAGGACTATAGGTTACTGACGCGCCTTAAACTAAAAAAAATTACACTTATAGTATCCGAAATATAATACGGCAAATAATCGTACTTCCGGTAAACTGATTTTCTTCAAACTTGCAATTTTGATAACCTTCCCACACATATATACAATCAACAAGTGTGAGTCTACAGAAACATTTCGTTGAAGTGAACTCTCTGCACGAACTTGGTGAATTTGCTCTGACAATGGATGAATATCCGAAACCGGTCAGGAACAAAACCAATATGCATGCTACGACAGATAAAATACCGGATATTAAATTCTTATTGATATATATATATTTTTTTTAAATTTAATTTAAGAGGACATGCACTGCAACCATAAAGATCTGTTGTGTTCCCCGGAGCCTTAACAGTCCACTGCCGTACTCCGAGCAATATTCTCTAGGTACAGACAACACTGCCCATCACCGGACAGTGAGCTGTATAGCAATTAAAATAAAATAAAAGTCGTAGCTCTCTATAGGTATGTGTAGCAGACAAAATAATAATTTTGCTTAAAAAGGCAGTATCGGATTCATTTGGAACATAATATTGTGAATTTCGTGCTCTAAATAAAGATGGTAGGAACAGCATAAACATCAATAACTTGAAAAATATAAACTGGAATATTTAAGTACGTAAAAAGAAAAAATATATGTATTTAATTAAAAATCATAAAAATCGTAAAGTTATAGACATCTCATTTATCAAAGATAACCTTTACTTATTATAACCTTTAAAAATAAAAAATAAAAGCTGTTGTAACGAGAGAATGCAATTCAATTTTTATCTGTCTGTCTGGCCTAAGCACATTTATTATTTCATTATAATTATATAAAAAAAAATAAAAGTGTATAAACTATAAAATAATATTAAATACTTAAAACTAATGAAATGAAGCGCAAAAATAAATAAATAAATAAAAAAAGATTAAGTAAAATCTTTTGCAAGAAAATATGAAAATAAATTAAGGTGTGTGTTTATTACTCGCTCTCACGCTCTCTCACTCTAGTGTTTGTATATATATGTGTGTGTGTGTGTGTGTTCTACTGTTTATATATTCAGAATACGTAATAATTTGTAGGTGTGTCCAGTTGGAGGAGTGTCCTGGCCCGACCTCTCCACAACACGTTCACATATACATATACACACACACACACACACACACACACACACCCACATTATAATATATATATATACACGCACACAGCACACCATACTTACGGTTAATCATCAAATAGTTATTTTATATATATATATATATTTGCTTTTATTATTTTTTTAATAAATTATAGTTAGTAGGTAGCGTCTTCCTTCCCCCTCCCAAATAAGAACTGATGATATGGTCAATTTTCAATTTAATAGTTACTTTCCATGTCATTTTTACTTCTTTTTTTTTTACATATTTGAATGACTTCATATTTTAAACCTCTTTTAAACTGATGACTGGAAAAATATTAAAGTATTCATGGTAGTTTAAACTGAGAAAATGTTCAACTAAAAAATATTTTAAAATTTTGCACTTTGGAAAACTCTTCCACTTACTCTTACTGTTTGCTGTAAAGGAAGCATTACGATCATGTCAAATTATCGTAATTAATGTTTACACCGGAAATGGATTTTGTTCTACTTTTTCCTCATGTTAATTACAATTCTAATTGATATGTTTTCCACAAAGTTAGTTAATTACTTATAATATTGTTGGAATGACATATATATACACCAGAACTTTAATTTCACACGGAATTAAAAAAAAAAAAAAAAAATCTGGTGTGAAACACTCACACAACTTCTTCTTACTGTAGTTTACACAGATTTAAGTGATAAATTTTCTTAAAACTTATCATTTTTATTAAATGTTTGCTTGTATTCATCAGTTTCATATCAAACTGGTGAATCTAAATTTAATAAAATGACTTTTTCTTATGGAAACCCACCCCCAAAACTTTTTTAAATGACCTTTTTCGGTAAAAAAGTTACCAACAAAAATGATAGGTCTTTGTATTCACTGTTAGTGTAACAAATTTAATGACATTTATCGTTTTTGTTTTGTTTTTTTCAATGGAAAACTGAAATAATGTCAGTAAAAACGGACTTCCGGTCAACCGATTTTCTTCAAACTCAAAATATTGGCAACATATTTAATTTTATTGTCCTCACGCGTTGGTCTAGTGGCTAGCGCACTCGCCTTCCGTACGAGAATTCAGGGTTCGATTCCCGTGAGGGCAAAGTCGGTGTTGACCCAGCATAGTGATAAAAACTGGGAAGCTACAGTTAGTAGCGCCATAGGTAGCGAAGGCCGGAACTAAACGGCGTGGGAACTGCGTTTACGGTGCTTACCACACGCCTCCCGTATTCAAATCGCCGTCTGGAAAGCCTTGGCCCTTCATGGGCTGTTGCGCCATAGGATTTTTTATTTAATTTTATTTAGATGATAAACTGTATAATAAGAAACATAACTCACCCCTCCACCAAAACCTTCCTTAAATGAATTTTCCCAAAGAAATGTTTCTAATGAAAATTATGGCTCTTAATATGTTTAACTAATGTAACAAGTTTAGAGATAATTACTGTTAGAGCTATTTTTGAGAAAATCGCGAAAAAGTATTTGAAAAAAAAAAAACTACTTCCGGTTTAGGAATTTTGACAGACAATTTTACTGACGGATACCATGCTGATATCTAGACGGAATATGAAGTTTAAATTTTTCATGATTTTTCGTTTTTAAGATATATTGTTCACATAGACAGACAGACAAACGATACACGCACACCATTTTGGATTTAGGGGACCTCAAACCTTGTATTACCGGTGAAAATTCTATATAAAAAATTTGACATGATTACTTGTATGATGATTGATTGTATTTATAGTGTGAACGTATTAATAGGCATGAATGTATTTATTAGAATATGCATTTTTAAGTATGAATCAGATTGTTAGCTCTAAATGGGTGCACTAAATGGACTCCAGTAATCTACCTCCGTTTCTTTAATTAAGAGTGTAGCAATTTATAAAAGACTGTTCAATTTTAAGATGATGTATGTTACGCTCAATTAGTCACTGAAGATAATTATTAGATGCAATAGACGTTAGATGTTGTGGATCTTAAAAATAATAATAATAAAAAATACCGCTCAGGGTGCACAGGATGTTCAAGTAGACTAGTTAACAGAATTAATTCCCTCATGTATAGTGCTTAAAGCAATAAAAGACTTAAAAGCAAAGGGGGAAGAAAGTAAGAAAAAGAAAGTATCTTAAAAGATGATAATAATAAAGGAAGAAAGTTTCTTATAACTTTCACAAAAACTAAAAATCTCATAATATCGTTGTGGTAATATACAAAAACTGTTTACATATTGAAATAAATCCACACTAGCTGGCACCTATATAACCTTGTTATAAGAAAACAGGTTGGATAACTTTAAGAAGGTGTATTTTAGAGAAATGATCCCTTTCATATAGTAATATTCACCTACTGTGTACAGTGTATTATATTGAAAGTTTCTTGACTTGCTTTTATTATTCATTTTGTTGCATATTTATTAGTGGCCACCTTGGATGTGAATTAATTAAAATATCTACCTAAGCATAATGTAAAAAAAAAAAAAATTGTGATTGGCAAGCCTGTTCTTCTTATAAGATTATAATCTTTCTAGTTAGTTAAGCAAATCTCTTCTTCTTTTTTTTCAATCATGGCAAAGTTTTAAAAAAAATACGCAATTTTCATTCTGTTTTATCTAATTTATTTACTGCTAACTAGATGTAGTAAATTGGACCTGCAACTCTTTAACAAAACTAAAAATTTTTTTTTTTGTTTTTTTGAAAGTTGGTGTAAAAAATAGAGAATAAAATTCAATCTTGCCAAATGTGTCCAGGATACATTTACATTACGAAGACAGGGTTGCCCACTGCTACAAAGATACGTTACCTAGGACTCTACTTAGACATTCGTCTACCATGGAACCCACGCACAAGACTAAAACGAAAAGAACTAAACAGACGTTACGGACTATTAAGGAGACTCCTTGGACCTAAATCTGCAATTATGGTACAGAACAAACTCACACTTTACAAAATACTACTTATGAACCGATATGGACATATGGAGCAAAATTATGAAGCTCCGCAAAACCTTCCAATGTATAACCCATACAATCCTTTCAAACCCTAAGTCCTCCACCGAATCGTTAACGCACCCTATTATGTCTCCAATCGTATCCTTCATCATGATGAGGAGAGAAATTGGGATTGATTAATTAGACGAGATATGAAGACACTGTTATAATATAGCTATAAGCTTACACAAACTGCACTGGACTTGTAATGATTTTTCTAGGGTAAAGGGTTAGAGTAGAGTTAATTTTTATAGAATAAAAGGTGGGAGTAGAGATATGACACGGTGCGATGTATGGTTGAATCTGATAGATAGATGTCTAGAGCTCTCACTGGCTTATATACAGGTTCTCCCCCACTCTAGCCTGCTTAAGTCAGAGAGTACCACAGAGAGTCTGTTTTCTCTCGGTCGGGCTTGTGTTCTCTCTCTTGCCGTTTTATGGTCTAATCCACTCCCGGTTCCAAAATTTCCATAAAAGCCTAGAGTTTCACACAAACCCTCTGGCCCAATTACTCTCTACACCCTTTCCACCCTAACAATAAGTCCACGACATTGACCACGTGATCTATTGCTCCTCAACCCACAAGTTTATCCTAGGGAGTTCCTGCGCTGGTTGGTGTCTCCCATCACGTCATCCCAATTCTGACGCTAAGCCTAGCTCAGTGACACAATTTTTATTATACTGTACATACACTTTTGCCATTATATATCTTTTTTTATTCATATTTAAATTATCACTTTCACTTACCGGCTATGTATGGTGACCGTGTCAAAATTTTCCAAATTTAATTTTCACCAGAAAATATAAGTTTGGAAACCCTCTGAGTATGCAAAAAAAAATCTGGTGTGAAACAATCACACAACTTTCTCTTACCCTAATTAATACAATATAATCCAAGATTAGTAAAATTTACGTCAATTAAAAGCATTGATTCCGTGTTTAAAGAAAATCGTTGCAGCTGTTTTTGAGAAAATTACGAAAAACTAAAATAAAAAAGTTCAGTAAAGTGGCACTTCCGGTTCACTGGATTTTGCTCGAAATCTTCGTTCCTGATATGGTGGAAATACCTAAACGGAATACCAAGTTTGAGCTCCCTGTGACTTTTCGTTCTTAAGATATTCTGTCCAAATACACACACATACAGACCATTTCTTAAAAACATTTTTATCGTGTGCAGGGGACCCACCAAACATGCATTTCCGGTGGAAAGTCAATTTCGAAATCCTGGCACGATCGTAATACTTACAGTAAAAGAAAGTAAATATGTTTTTAACGATTTGTCAGAATATGTGTGTGATGTGAACAAAACAGCTTTAATTCGAAAACTCGCAATAAAATCAAACTGGATGTGCCGTTTAGGTACTACAACTGCATCTGACAAGCTTTTTGGTCAATATCCATCAAACGGAAGTGCTAACATTCATTGAATGTTTTTCTATTTCCAGTTTATCGCGATTTATTCGCAAATGGTTCCAAAGATTTTCTTCAAACTGCCTATACTATTTATACACATAAATACATAAAACTTCTATTTCAAACATTTTCTGTGAAACTTGTTGGGGGGGGGTTCCTGGAGGGAGATGTGACGTTAAACTTTCCCCTAAAGTACTTCATCACTACAATATTTAATTGATATAAGACTACTTATATAATATCAATATACATTAGAAGCATTGATAGAATTCCAAATTTGAAAAAAAAAACGGCTAACCAGGCGTGCACCTTTATAGAATAGATTTGTGAGTTTTTTGGAATTTTCTCGAAAATGACTGTAAAGATTTCCATTAAACTTGGAATGCAGAGATATGTTACCCATTGGTGGGTGCCGGGGCATGTTGGCATTGAAGGGAATGAGATAGCCTATGCCCTGGCAATGATAGGCGCTACAACTCCGCTTCTTGGGCTGGAACCTTTTTGTGGGGTCAGCGACCAGTTTCTGTTGGAAGAACTTAGGAAGGAGGAGGCGAGGAGATCTCAACTCTGCTACTCCCTATCCGGTTTGCGGCAGGCCAAGATCTGCCTGGGAAATTATAACTAACGGAGATCGATAGGCCTGCATCGGCTTGAGTAAGAACAAGCTCCACGTTCTTATGGGTTTCCTAATGGGGCATATCCGACTTAGAGGATGTCTGGTGAAGCTGGGTTTGGAAAGTGACAGCTCATGCAAATTCTGTGGGGAGCTGAAGGAAACTCCATTACATCTCTTAACAGACTGCGAGGCTGCCACTCAGAGAAGGTTCAAGAACCTGGGTAGCTATCAGGTGGAGGAGGGGGATATACCCTCTCTAGAGGGTATACCGTCAGGGTATTAGGATTCCTCAGGGATCTTAACCTGGTGGAGGTTTTGTAGAACGAATGTTCAGTTGAGACATCTGTTCGGGTGTTGTGGGCAACATAGGGGGCATAGCACAATAGATCGAAATGTCGCAGTGCATTGGTCCCCTCCCTTCAAAAAAAAAAACCTATTACTTTTATTTTTTTGAAACATTCCCCCCCCCCAAATTATTTTAGAGGGATTTTGCACAATTCGTAGCGATAAATTTCAATTATATGCTGTTGGTTCGATGTTATTGGCCCGCTCTTCCGGACTACAATTTAACAACTTTTTCAACTACTTGGATTGGTACTCTAGGTTGTTACTTCTCCCTCTTACGTCTCTATATTTATATTAGGACAAATGAACAAACTTTGAAGTTTAAAGAGAAATTGCTAGGAAGTAGTTACATATAAGTACGAGTTCATTATCAGGAGTAAGAAAAAGCTATCTGCGTAATTCATATCACACATTTTCTCTAAAATGGCTACAAGGATTTTCTTTAAACTTGGAATGCTATTTGCACAGATATAAAGGGGTAACTCTTATTTGAAATATTTCTTTTGGGAACCTCTGATATTAAATTTCAAACATTATAATATAGGTTTGTTCTTTATTTAATGTAAGAAGAAATCGAGTGTGTACCACACTTTTTTTTTTCAAATAAAATTCAGAAAATAAAATCAATTGCTGATGATTATTACAGAAAAAGTGTAAGTCATAAAATATTGATAATTTAAGATTCTTTTTAAAGAAGTAATAATTAAACGTAAACATTTAGTTCATTACAATGAACCCTATTTTATTAACGTCTCTTAATGGACCATATAATGGCCAAGAAGTTGAACATACCGCCTGAACAAGTCAATCTTTGAAATTTTTAATAAACATTTAGCACAAAAGAAAAAGCTCAACACAATGGTAAACTCTTTAACAATGCTGAACAATACTTAGCAATGCAGAACGAATTACACCATTTTGGTATAAAGGATGTGTTCGACAGCAATATACGTATATTATACACGCTAATTAAAGTCTATTCATATTATAAATATTGAACACTAAAAGCGAAATTATTAACTCAATGGTACTTACATTGAATGATAGCGAATTTAAAGTTACTTAAAAAAAAGAAAATCTGATGTGAAACACTCACACGACTTTCTCTAACTCCAATTAATTTACCAATTAGAATAGAGGTGGAAATAATGGCTGGCCCAATTAGTACGTAGAAATTATTATGTTTACACTGTAAACCAAAAGATAGCGCCAAAACATTGCACAACTCAAATTTAACATAAAAAAAAAATATAACGTCACACAGATTCTATTGAAAATCTTTCAAAAACAATTTTTTAACCACTATTGTGCAATTAGCATTCCAAGATTTGAGAAAAATCATTGCTGTCGTTTTCGAGAAAAAACCCCCTAAAAAAAATAAACAATCTAGTAAACTTGTAACTTATGATTAACTAATTTCATCAAATTTGGAATTCTCACTATGTTTTTAATATGTTTAATATTGTGTAGATGGTAAAAAAACCGTATGTTATACTGAAGTGGTACTTTAGAGGAAGGCATAAAGCTATTGTTCCATATAGTTCTCTGTATATATTGCTCTAGAGAACATGGAAATGTGTGATACATGTATTATCTCCATTTCCGGTTTGAGGGAATACAGAGGGTAGCTAAGGAAACCAAAAGGAAATCTTTCTCCTGCAAAGATTTTTAATAAATTTTCAATTACCCCCAGTATAATCAGTAAATATAACATATTTTTAGAGATTTAAAGCAAAAACACAATCCTAACCAGCCAGTGGGTCATAATTCATATTAGTATGGTTAATTATCACAAAAATGCTGATAATAATCAGTATTACTCATTAGAGGGGAACCAAAATTCACTTAATTATCAGTTCCGGAAGGGATACTACGTTCTTCCGCTAAAAATCTTATCATTACATTGTGGCTTATCTTGTAAAAAAAAAAAAAAAAATAACTCTTCCTTGTTTTCCCAGAAATATTTATTTAAGAATTGGGGGGGAGGGGGGATAATTGCAAAAAAATATATACATAACTTATTTATTAATACTTTGAACCCCCCATAATCAGGTGTTTTGAAGAAATTATATTTACCTAAAAAAAAATCTGCTATGAACAAACAAGATTTTCCTATACTACAACAATTTACATAGCTTTGATTGATTCATTTATTCAAATGGATATTATCTAATATTATGGATATTTCACATATAACTGAAAAATGTACACTCATGTGCCTCCGAAATATAATTAGGCAAGAAAAAAAGGCGCATTTCTTAAAACAAAATTTTCTTCAAACTCGGTATTTAGACAACAAAATAAATTCTTATTAATATGATGATATAGACGATAGAATGGTAAAATATATAGAAATGGCATTTTTAGAGGAAAGCCTAACGTCACCTATCCACCAGCAATGCCTATAGGGGAAAATGTTTCAAAAAATAAAAATAATAGCTCTTTTTATGATTGAGTAAAATGGTACTTCCGGTCAATCGATTTTCTTTATACACGGAATTTTGGCAACATTATGGCATTTTCTAATTAATATTATATAGATGATAGAGTGATAAACTAAGATAGCACTTTAGAGGAAAGCATAACTCCACCCATTCCCCAAAAAACACCCTTGAAATGAATTTTCTTAGAAAAATGTTTCAAATAAAAAGGTAATTAATGTACCAAATAAGTTTAAAGAAAATCTCTGAAGCTGCTTTTGAGAAAATCTTAAAAAAAAAGAATTACTAAAATGGTACTTCCGGTTCCTTACTGTTGGTTCCCCTAGAATTTCTAAAGCATCACTATTCTGGAATCAGGGGACTTGGAAAACTTGAATTTCCGGTGAAAATTTGACACAATTGTGATACTAAATGAAACAAATCCATTCAGTAAAATGGTATTTCTGGTTGAGTGATAACTTCCTTTCTAGTGAAACCGAATGGGTATATCAAGTTTGAGTTTCCCGTTGAATTATGCTGTTCAAACAGATTTACGTACAATCCATACATTTAGAATAATATATATAACAGATACACTCAGTGAAATCGCATTCCGGTTGATGGACTTTTAAAACCCTTCGTATTGAAATGTTGCCTAGGCGTAATGTCAAAATTGAGCTTTCGACGATTTCGAATTTTTGAGTTATTCGTTTAAAATTGAGTTAAAACTCATGTTTCGAAAATTCCTCTTACAGTTGGACTTGTGAAAGTACTAAGAAGGAGAACATTGTTATTTAAAGCCTACAATTAGAGAGTATTTAAAACTTAAAACATTAAAAAAATTAAATAAAATAAAAATTAGCTATTATAATTTTATTGGAACGAATAACTTGAAAGTAGCAAATGAACTTAGTTGAAGAAAAAGCTTAGCGCCGCGGACTGGTGGGGGGTGGTGTGCGTTGATAAAGTCACTGACCGATAAGAGACTAGGTCAGGAATGTTCAGGTATTGGCCATGACTTTTTATTCGTTCACAACATGCTGTTTTTTTTTTTAAATGGCATTTTATTCTGGTGTATCTCTTTTATTTTTTACTTTTTTCAATTAATAAATAAAAATATAGAAAAATAATTTCTATAAAGAACTTAAAATTTAAGAAAAATGTAACATCTTTCAAACTTTATTTTCTCTTACACTTTTTAAATACAATTTTAGATAATATAAACTCAAATTTTACATATTTGACCTAACGTAAATATAGAATTGATGAGGGAATAAGTAACACCCATTAAACTTGACAGATAAAGAAATGATGATTATATTGTGGCCCAGTAGAGCACTCTAAAAATACTTAATGAACCAACTGCATTTTTTTTTTTTTTTGAAATTTAACGAACGCCACAAATTCCGTACAATTATCCAAAATAATTTATTTCTCGAAAAATGTTTCAAATAAAAGAGATACATTTCTTCTCCATCTATGCATCAAACTTCCAAATTTTTTTTTTGTTTAACCATATATTATATCGAAGTGGTACTTTAGAGAAAGCATAACACTACTGTACCCTCCAAGAACCACCCAACATTCACATTTTCCCAGGAAAAATGTTTCAAATAAAAGTGAAAGGCATTTGTGTGTAGATAGTATATGAAGTTTAAAGAAAATCGTTCAAGTAACCGTTTTCGAGAAAATCACAAAACTGAAGAAAAAAAAAACATTCAGTAAAGTCACAATTCTGGTTTATGGATATTGACCAAGACTTTATAAAGCCACAGGTAGTGAAATGGAATGTCAAATTTGTGCGATTTTCATGTCTGAGATATTTTATTTACACACAAACACGCATAAATCATACAAAACATTCTTAAAAAACTTTTTTTTGTTTCATATACAGGGTATTTCAAAACATGTATTTCTGGGGATATTTCAATTTCGAAAGTTTGACACGTTCTCTACATTTTCTCCCTGAGTGGTGGTAGTTAAATGGAATATCATGGTTCAGCTTCCTGTGATTTTCCTTTTTTTTTTTTGAGATATTTGTTTACATATACATGTCGCCATGTAGCAGAAATATTTTTAACAATGGAGACCCCCAAGTTGTGGTATCTGGTGAAAACTCAATATCAAAGATTTTAGTTGATACTATACTTCCTTTTACAGCAATAAAATTAACCTTTCATTTCAGATTAAGCCAGCTGTTGAAGCTGTTATCTGGTAGCGAAGATTTAGCGGGACTAAATTCAGCTGAAGACAAATTACACGTGCTGATCACAGAACTGAAAGAACGTGGTGGTTTAGAAGATGAATTGCAAGGTCTGGCTGATGAAGCTGAAGAATTAGGACAGGTAAAACAGATTTATCCATTTTAAGATATCTGATATAATCAGGATTGATTTGTTTATAATAAAATCCACGCTCGTTTAAATAAATTTCTTCCGAACAGTCTACAATTTGTTATAAGTTAAAATAATTTAAAAACCATTTCGCCAAACAACAGATTTAAATATAGTTTTTTTAAAAAACTGATAATATGAAACTAAATAATGTAAATACCAGATGAAGATAACCTCATTAACGTTGAAACGTTCTATTCTGTTCAGTGAATGAATAAATAAAATTTGTGTCAAAACAAGTAGCATTGTTATCATAAATACAACCCTGGTTATAAGTAAACAGATTATTTTCTTTGTTATGGCTTAACGAGATAAACAAACAAATAATTAGCATAAATGATGTTTGCGATTTCTCTTGCATTCTCCTTTAATTACCAACTTTAAACTTCTGAGAAGTTCAAGGTTACTGTTGTACTCGACAAAATGTACGTACAGTCACAATAATTATAATGAATAAAACGATAAACATCAAATAAAAAAGTCTGGTGTGAAACAATCACACAACTTTTTTCTTACTGCAGTTTAAAAAATTGTAATTAGTAATTTTTATAGTAGTTAATATATCAAATTTAATGAAATTCTTCGATGTTTTTATGGAGAAAGTCATACCAAAAAATATCAACAGTTTTCATGACATGCGGGAAGGTCATGCTCTCTCAAAAAAATGTTGGAGATTACTAAGGATTTAATAAAAATTATAAGTTTGTAAAAAATGTGTCAATTGTAAGTAAATTGCAATCGTGTGAATGTTTTCACAACAGATTTTTTTTTCACACTCCGGAAATAACTAAATTTTCAAAATTTGACGTGATCGCACGTTTGCTTTTACAGCTGTTGAGGGAGATTGAAAATATTCTTTAATTTGAAAAATAACACACATTTTTCTAGATATTTAGTAATAAAATATTATTTACTAGTATTTCTTATTTAATTTCTCACTTGGCAATAGGTATTTAAATCAACGAATAAAAAAAAGTAACTAAAGAAAAAAAACGACATTTGAAGGTCTGTGGTTTGATGCCATTGAATGTCCTTCAAACGTTATAATGAACAAGAGGTGTTTGTAGCTGAATCTACTGACAATCATTAAATATTCCAATATATAAATTTCTTCATTGGTGTCTTTAAAAAAATAAATAAATAAATAAATAAAAATAGACAACCTCTAGAAATACTGGTCTTACAATACTATCATCTTTTTATTGCTTGAAATTTAAATTTATCACAAACCAGATTTGTTTTTAAAGCTTTTGAGAAACAGTGCAACTTCTAAGAGCCTTGTTGTGTTTTAACAACTATGTTGCAATAACCAATTATTATGTAATCATCTGTGATTTCTACTATAACTGGTATTCCTTATCCCAATTATCTCCTACTTAAAGATAAAAACTAGGAACTTAAGTATATATGCCAGTTTAGGCGAGGGATTGTAACCTTTCATTCTTAGATGTGTTCAAGGAACAGCTATAAAACTAAATATACTGTGACCTAATAAAAATTTACTGTAGCTCCTTGGTGTTTGTGTTTGCACATAAAATGTAGATGTTTGTAAAGTGTCAATTATAGATAAGCTATTTGTGTGTGTGGTGGTGACTTCTCTCCCACCGGGTAACATCCCTTTTTTAAAAAAACAAAAAAATCTGATATGACCCGTTCACATTACTTTCTCTTACTCCATATCTTTCTCTCTCTCCATATGCTTTCAGTGAGCATTTTAAGTTTAAATGAAAATCGTTGCAGCCGTTTTTGAGAAAACCCAAAGAAACTCATAAACTCGAACATCCGGTTAACTGATTTTCTTCAATTATTGAATTCTATCAATGCATCTAATGCATATTAATATTATATAGGTGGTAAAAAACTATACATAGTATAGGTACTGAAGTGGCACTTTAGAGGAAAGTACTACTTGTTCCGCCAGAACCCCCTCAAAAAAAACAATTTTTCTGGGAAAATATTTCAAATAAAAAGTTTATTTACGAAGTTTAAAGAAAATCGTTGGAGCTGTTTTTGAGAAAATCGAGAAAAATGAAAAAAAAAATCAGCAAAGTCGTACTTCCGGTTGATGGATTTTGCTTGAAATTTGCGTGTCTAATGCTGTGGTAAAACACCTAAACGGAATATCTAGTCTGAAGTTTCCTGCGACTTTTCGTTTTTGAGATATTCTGTTAAAAAACACAGAGACACACACACACACACATATACCATTCGCTAAAAACATTTTTTCTTATTTTTATGGTAGATTGTGTGATAATTGTAGTTTTTTAAACTGCAATGTTATTTATTATATAGCTTATTTTATATTACTATGTCTTGACGATAAGAAGGTCGCGGCGATGGACGCAAAAGGGTCAGGGATAGAGCCCGCCTAGATTCGTCGCTAGTGTAGATCTTGGTGGTAGTATTAACATATTCACATCTCCAAATTATAATAAAATAACAGATGAAAATGACATTCATTAAATTTTAATAATTTGTGAAACAGGATGGACAAGTGAAGGTGGATATTAGCAAACTGAAGGAACTCTTACTATCTAAATTGGGTGGTGAACATGATCTATCAGAGGACCTTGGTGAATCCGTACATAGACACCATCAGCATCATTTGCACAAACATGATGGTCCACATCATTCGAAGGTAACAATGCTGTTTTATTAGAGAATTTTAAAATTAAAATGTTCTACAACAACCTGAATTCAATAAGATAAGAAGAAAATTACCTCATTTATTTTTTTGAATTCTCATGGTGATGTGATTGCAGCGGAACTACAAAATAAAAATATTTACTGCAATCAATGTGGCAAAATAACAGTAGTTTACTAAAGGCAACTAGATTACATCTCCTTTCGGAAGGGCTATTCTATGAAATTCGACCTTAATATTGCGGGTATATAATTAAACATTTTTAGAAATGAATAGATCAAATACAATGTAATTATTCTGTAAGTTTGTTAGGGGGACAATTACGATTGCAAAGATCGTATAGCCAAGTCTTCCAGTCTTATTGTAGCTTCCTTTTGTGTGATGTTATATTGCATACAGTCGTCTGTAAGAATTCAGAGTTCCGAGTTCGCCTGAATGGGCTAGTTAACCTCTATTGATGCGATTGAGTTATATTCAAAAGATCCTAGCTAATAAATCTTATACTGTACCAGCGAGCTGGATAAGTTCTTCAAGGGGTCACCAATATTTGTACGATGAAGACTTTGATCGAAAATTTTTATTTATAGAATCCTAGGTGATCATGCATTTATATCGAATAGGTATATATATGACACTTACCTGAAAGTCTTTAGTAAAAGTTCAATCATAGACTAACATACAGCAGGCAGTATGATTTTGCATATCATTGAGTAATTAATTCAAAACAATGAATTGCCTGTCCGACTTTTAAAAAAGTGTCGATAATGACTTCCCTTTGAAGCAGAATACAATAGCATCCTGTGTGGACGCTAAACGTGCCGAAGTTTCTCTTTTACAAAAAATAAATGCGATTATGTGTTGCCTTAAAAAAGCAGAATTCTAAGAAAAATATCCTTATCCCTCATGATACAATTGAATTTTCAAATATTCCTTCAAAGAATAGTCAAAAGGCCGCAAGTTTCGAAGTAAACAAAAAGAAGAACTACCAGCCTTCACTTATGCAATTGTTTCAAAATCGGCTTTGAAAACCGATTATATAATAATTAGTGATTACTATTCAATGACATAACCTCTCTTCCGATGTGTTTCATTTTTATCTACATTATAGTTTCGGCTTTTAAGAAGCCATCTTCCGCGTAAATCAATCTTACATACAATTTACAAATCTAGTAGTATATGTATTAACAATTAATATTTTGAGTTTATCCATATATTTACCTACATAAGTGATAGTAATATATTGTCATTCAGAATCCTAAAAATGTATTTTGTACTTAAGACTTACTAATTTTAATTTTTTGATAGCTTTGTTAGTGTTCACATTGTGGTTTAGCACGAAAGCTGTAGGTTAATCGTATGTTGGGTATTAAGGAGGTTATAGGTTTCTTTCTAACTTCCTTTTTTTTAATTTAAGGCGCGTCAAGATCTATGGTCATTGGCGCCCGGAGCCTTTTCATTGCACTGCCAGCCTCCAGGCAATGTTTTCTCGTTACAGACAACACTGTCCATCACCGAGCTGTAGAGGCTTCTAGGAAGAAAAAATCTAAGAGCAGCACAGCTGGACTTGAACCCGGAACCTCCGCGTGGGACTCCAGTATGCTAACCACTTAGCTATTCCCTTCCCTATTCCGATTCTAGATATGTTATTTCTTGTAAACTTTTGACAGTAAGATAGATTTCGTGTAACTTAATCAAACTATATTAAAAGAATAATTTCTAGAGTTAAAATTAATCATCATAAAAATAAAGAATTAGAAAATTGCTTACCATATCTCTCTCTTTCTAGTTAACTAAACGCGTGGACTTCTACTTGCTTGAGTAGAAAGCAAAGTCCGTGACTTCTTTAGGTGTTAGTGTTTGTAGAAGAATTAAGCCGACTGTAAAGTGTACAAAGTGTACTTATTTGTAAAAGTTTGTAATCAAGAGCAAGAGTTTTGCTGAGTTCGTAAAAATAAAAAATTAGTTGCATACATCAACCACCTCTGCAGGGCTTATGTGTTTTGTGTGAATATATCAATTTTGTGTTGTTAAACTGGGATATTCACAGGTAAATCCCTGAAGAAGTGGCTAGTCTGCTTCTCCTTATGGGGAGGTCTTCTGCTTAGCGATCATTAAATTTATGTATGTTGGCGATGTTAAAATTTAGTGCATATCTTATGCCGAATTTGAATCGGACCTAAAAGCAGTTTAGCCTTCTGTTACAAAGACCCCTAATGCTAAAATAGAATTAGGTATATAGAAAAAGCTAAATTTTATTTCATGTAACTCAATCAAGTTATACTTAAAACAAACTTTTTTGGTAGTTGATAGGTGATTCTGAGGAGATTCTTCCAAATCCTACGTTGGATGTGGCGCCGCATCACCTAAGACCTGCTGTTGAAGGATCTGAGATAACCTATGTACCACAACATCATCATCATACGCACAACAGTGATCGTGATTAGACAGAATTCTGTCAGTTCACTCTAAAGATATTTCAAAACAGTACAATAGACTAAAAAAATAACTCACAATTTACAAAATTATGATTTTTAAACTAATGATGATTAACGAGTCTATGATGATTCGATGGAAGTAAGAAAAAGGTAATAATACTTATAGGTAAATTATTATTCAAGATATATATTGCAAAATAGTAATTGCTTTTTGAAAGCATTGTGCAAAAATCTTTCAGAGTGTTATAATGTCTTAATTATCAAACAAATTTCTTCTTTATGGAAGTTTTATACAGAACAAATCTATTTAGAATTGGCAAAGAAATTATTTATTTTGTTTTAAGATAGATATATATATATATATCCTAAAGCATTATCAGAGAATTGCTTTTGGGTGAACTGCTAGAAGATTCTTGTCAAAGAAGTAAATTCTTTAATTAAGGATCAGCAAATTACCTTATAGCAATCAAGGCTATTTGAATTTTTACTTTAAGTTGAAATGGATCAGTAATTTCTAAGCAAAATAAAAATTATGAATAGTAATAATCAATAAACTACGAATAATAGTAATGAAGAGTAATAATAAAAGATATTAAAAAAAAAACAAATAAAAAACGGTAAAATCCTGGAATGATTCTAATCTCTTTGTTGATATCAGACGGCATATTTTCATGAAAAAAAAAACCGGGGCTTCCCAAATAATCATCAAAACATACAGACGATCAATTAATTAAAAATAATTAATAATTTATCAGAAAATGGCCAAAGAAATTCACAATAGCTTTTTTCTACAAAAGAATATAAATATAAAATATTTTTCACAGTAAGTACTTAATGAGTGATGTTTAAAAACACTCCCATGACATACTTATATACGTACTAATTGCCAAATTAAGAATAATTATTTATATTTATTTTATTTTTTACTTTTAAGGAATAGTTTTAGTTGTTTAATTTATTAAAAATGGGTGGTATGAATAATAGTTATACGAAAAACATAAATTATCTTGAAAGCATTTTTTTTTTTTAATCCAATTACTTTGTTTTGTAATATTATAATAATCAAATAGCATACATTTGCTTGACTCATAACAAATTATTACAAATTACCTGGGTAGCTGCTTTTGAGATTATTATTTATTTTGAAGAGGATCCAAGTGTGATGCAGAAGGCATTTTTCTTTCTACATGTGATTATATAGTGTGAATAAAAGTTATGTTTGATAGTACATCTGATTCACAACAAAACATGACGTATTATCACAATATATTTTCAACCGTTTTAGACTCAATGTTTTATTTTTTCAAAATTAAATTTATTTATTTATTTTTCTAACCAGAGAAATGCCTAGAATTTAATTGATAATTTGGCTGAATTAAAGTATGTACATTTTCAAGCGTATAAGCAGAACTGACTCGCTCCATTATTGGTGAAGCTAAATTTAGGCTAACTTTCAAGAATGGATTCCTTTGGCTAAATAAAATATAAAAAAATTCTTCTGTACCTATGTACAGTTGTATCTATGGAGACAGTTACACCCTAAAATTATCCGAACAACCTCGATTTTTTTGTCCATAAACTTATTAGCTCAGTGCCAGCATGCTAGATTTAAAAGCGGAGTCCCGCCGGTACTTCCTTTGATTTTTTCCCCTAGAAGTCTCTGTGTTATTATCTGTAAGAGAAAGCACAATCCGGAGGCCGAGAGTGCACTGAGAAAGCTCCGAGCACCAATGTCAACGCACATGGGTTACATGCCTTAAAAATGAATGAATTATTGTCGATAACTTCCGCTTGGTTATGGTAGACATAGAAAGAAAACAAAAAACCTTTGTAAAGTTACATTTTTTAGCCATAAATATCTCAACATAACAAGTGCATAGACAAATTATGTTTTCTTTTATTTACAAATAACTAAATTGAATCTCCGCAATATTAATTTTTTATTCATATCACCCAAACTAATATATATATTTTTTTTCAATGGAATGGTAATTAGAAGTATTTAATATATAAATGTAAATAGTATATTTGTTTTTATTAGTAAATTATCTTCTGAATGAAGTAAAAGACAATAATATAACAAATTTTGTACAAAAAATAAATCATTTTAGAAAGTTTTGTAATTCACAAATAAAAATAAAAAAGCCAAAAATGTTACCTTTTTATTTTAAAATTCATTCCCAATTTTGTAATACACTAGAGGCTTTATTTTAGGCTGTGTTATTTAAGTTAATTATAAATATTTACTCTGTATGTTGTCACTTTTATTTAATTTTTTTTTTTCTAAGTATTAGTTTGTATTGTAATGTTTTACGATCTAACACACATTATTTTATTGTTTATTATATAATTACTTTTTTTTTAAAATAAAGAATTCTATTTTGTGTTAACAATTACTAAAGCAATAATACATTTCTGTAATTCCAGCATTTTCCTAAGAATAGCATTGCGGCGTATGAAAATATCGTCCAAGAACACACCATCGCATGTAACTACAGCCTTCAAATGTTGTCCTTTCACGATTTCTACGCGAGCTTATTACAGACTCTTGGGTATTGGATAGAAAAAAAGGGGGGCAAGTTTTATATTAAGGAATGGCAATTTAAAAAATAATTTCATATATACGAGTTGTTAATAAGGGGTGAAAATCTGGAGGAGGACGATTCATTAGGTGGCGTACAATATAGCGGATGTTTTTAGTAATATGCGTACAGGTAAAGGGTGTTTAAAAGGAATGTCACAGCTCTTTGGAAAACTTCTTAAATAATTTTTTCTGGAAAACTGGTTTTCATTTGTATAGATGAAATCAAATTAATCACATGTACTTCATCATCAAGCTTGCAGTCAAGTTGCCAGCAGTGAACCGAATTCCTTTTTTTTTCATATTTTCATTGAAGGCAGGTGAAAACACTTGTAAGTCTGAAAACTGATAAGTCTTTCCATACTAGGTACGCAGAATTAAAAAGTGAGGGTGTATGAAAATTCTAGACGGGGAGATGGCGGAAACTACAATATACCTCCAGATGGACTGTTTATCATTGTCATTCAGAGAAGATTCAGGATCTTGAGTGCATGCCGGGTATTGCAAAAGGCGATATCACCTCTAGAACAGTTCCATGTCATTAAATTTCTGAAAGAAAATTTGAGGAATCTTCCCAAGTTTTCGTCCAATCGCATTATAAGAAATAACCCAAAGTGGGGGGGGGGGGGATATTTTAATATAAGTTTTCTTACCTTTACATCTAAACATTGAGGACGCGAAGCAACACTTCTCCCTCACAAAGAGAAAACTAAAGATTCTGTCACAGACAATTTATTTTAATTTTATACAAAATGCCTCTTTTAAACACACAAATGTTATTGAAACTTTTAACAAATACGTAAAAATAGTATATTTAGATGCAGATCTAATAATAACAAAATTAATCCCATGATTTTGTTTGTAATAATCATTATACATAGTTAATATCACTACTTTATCAGTAAGCAGTTTTAATATATCCACTTCATTTATGTCAAAGTTAATATTATAATAAAAATTAGATATAAAAATTAAGAAAATAAATGCTAGACTACAGCCTACGACTTGGGGGGGGGGGAGGATATATTATACTTATTACAAAAATATTTTGATCTCTTGATTTTTTTTAAAACTTAAAATTATAGAAATATCTTTATTATTAAGTAACATCCATGTTTTTGAGAAAGATGTTTAAAGTTGGCATCTGATTATTTGAAAAAAAATATATAATTCTTAATGCAGTTATTGGTATTTATGTTTCTATGCAAACATACATTGAATTTAGTAAAGAAATTCATAAATATCAGCAACACTTAAAAAAAATATACTTATCGATGCAGAATATTATTTGAAAGACAATGTTTAAAAATATTGATATTTAAATAATTTTGTTTACTTTATACAAAATAAACCTCTGTTACTTACTGTTTACAAAATATTCTAATTTAAAACAGGTAGGTTATAATTTTTTTCCATTAAATCAACAACATAGTTATGACCCTCATCTTCATCACAGCCCGAACGCTTTATTTTCATAATTATTTCTATAAAAAAAAAAATAATAATAAATAAATAAATATTATTTTGAATTGATTGTGTTTTCTTCAGTTAGTCAGAAATAGCTTTATTGTAATGTTCAATTTTGGATTCCAAACTTATTAGCAAAATAACCAATTATCTACATTGGCACATACTAAGTAAAGCTATGCGAAAAGTACAAGTAAAAATCAAGATCTATTTAAAAAACAAATTTGTTTCTACTTCTTGCACTATCTCAGCATTCAAATAAATAACAGGATTATTTAACAAAAAATAAATTCGTTTAAAAACTACAACTTATTTTTTCAAACATAAATAAATGAAAGTATATCTTTTCTAATATTATTCCTTATTTGTCTATATTTTCACACATAATAATGGATAACATTAAGATTTAGTGTTCAATAAAATTGATAACGGATAGAAAACATTATTATCACTAAGAATGTGAAGGTTTGTCAATGATTACAACACCAGCATAACTTCGACCAATACTCATGCAAGAAGGTAACATTGTCCATGTATTTGTTTTAGGATTGTATACTTCTACTGAGGCCAAATTGGAACTTCCATCATCACCGCCAACTACGTACAGTTGGCCTTTTAAAGCCACAACACCTATTGAAAAAAAAAAAAAAAAAAATTAGAATAATCTTCATTATATATAAAACAGAGCATTCAACAAGTCACCAGATAGGTGACACATTCAAAAAGTTACCAGTGGTCTATGTTTTGCGAAGACGGATACCTCAAAGTAATGACTTGTACTATTTTCGCTTAGTTATCTACAATCACATCTTTAACTACTCTGTTGGCTCCATCTTAAGTATTTGTACAAAATTTATGCAAAACTTTAAATTTGTTGTGGTGGTAAAATAATGAAAATAAAACAAAACTTTAAATGTTGCACATTAACAATATGATTCTCATATTTTTATATCATCCTTGAATAGTTTAGTTATCTTTTAGAACACATTTTTTTCTTTTTGTTTATTCTTTGATTTTTCGATCTAAACCACAAAACAATTATTTTAAGATTTAATGCCCCATACCTGCATTTCTTCTGCATAGTGCCATGTCTGCAACAGGCGTCCATCTATTGTTTTCGGGATCATAAGCCTCAACAGATTTCCTAACTAACGGTCCATCATGGCCACCGACTGCATACAATATTCCATCTAATACACCGACACCTGCACCACTTCTTCTAGCAGCCATATCTGCTACAGGCTTCCATTGATCATTGTCTGGATTATAACATTCAACAGAGCTAAGACACTGGCGTGATGCACCATCATATCCACCAACCTGCAGAGAAATAATTTATTTTGGGTTTAAAAAGCTTTTATGCAAAGGAAAGCAAGACATTTACAAGCGGTCGGTCGTTATTTCTGCTCTTGTAAGGGAAGTACTGCAATCATGACAATTTTTAGAAATTATTTCTCAACGGATATATGTATTGAAGTAGTCGTAAGTTCGAAAAAAATATTGTTAGCGGATGATGTGTGTTTTTATGCACAAAAGATCTAAAATAAAATCAGGAAGTAAAAAGCTCAGACTTGAAATTCCTTTAGTTACACCGATGGACACACCGCGAAAGTTTGCACTTGTACTTTTAGCCGAATTTCGCTTTCAAGAGAGATATGTTTCAGATATGCTAAATTCTTAAAAGCGAAGTACGGTTTAAAGATTTTTTTAATATTTTGCTTTAGGTTCGATAATTTGTTAACAGATTTTTCTACGCTCGTCATGATATGAGGTTACTTACAGCATACAGAAGATTGTTAACAACGCCAACTCCAACGCTGCTTCTCCTCGTGGACATAGAAGCAATCATTCTCCACTCCTGCTTCCTAGGATCATACATCTCCGCACTATTTAATCCAGTAGACCCATCAAATCCACCTACCTGTTAGAAAAAAATAATTTTTCTAATTATTTGTTTTTTAAGTAATGAAAAATGTAAAAGGCAGATGAAATAAAAGGGACTGAGAGGTCTTTGGAATCAAGATCCTTTTTTTTTTTTCCTTTTTTTTTAATTTCCTGATTACTTAGAAGTCAAAGGCACTGTCTTTATTTATTTTTTTATGAAACACTACCTTTTTAGGTCTCTATTATTTATAAATACTGAAAGAAGAAATAAGCGAAAAATACTCACAGCATATATACAATTATTATTCAATGAAGCAACCCCTAAAGTCGACCTGCGAGCTTCCATATTTGTTGAGGTTGCCCATACATCAGTAGATGGATCATATACATCAACCGTACGTACCCGTAATGAACCATTAAAGCCACCAACTGCAAACACTTTACCATGTAATACTACAAGACCAGCTCGACATCTTCGTCCAGGCATTTCCGCAACATTTGACCATGTTTCAGTTGAAAAATCATAACACTCAACACTACGAATAGCTTTTGGTGCCTGACCACCAACTACTAGCATCACCTTAATAAGAAAAACTCTTATGAAGATGGATTTTTTTTTTTAGAAGTAAAATTTAAAAATAAATTGAGCACTTCAGAAAAGGCGTAAAAAAATACTGATAGGTTACCTTTGGCTGGCCGATCGGCTGTCTAGGCTTTGTACGAGGTGTACTGAATATTAATCTCTGGTCAGATTTTAATAAGTGATATTTCAGAGCTTCTATCAAATAATCTTTACCTATTAAAATAAACATAAAAGATTAAAGGCTGTTTAGTTAAAAATGAGGCCGATTTAATCCAACTCTATCATGCTATAATTTTTTTTTAAGGCGCCTCAAACCTATTGTCATTGGCTACTGCCAATTTTGGCTATTGCATTCTTAGTAAACTGTCAGTATCTGAACAGTGTTCTCTCATTATAGACAACCCTGCCCATCATCGGACAGTGAGCTGTAAAGGCTCTTAAGAAGAAAGAAATCTAAGGATGGCACTGGACTTGATCCCGGGACCTCCGCTTGGAAGTCCAGCATGTTACCACTGAGCTAATCCCTTCTCTATACAGTTAATTATTAAAATTATTATGATTAATTAAAAGTATTAAAAACATACTGACACTTAAGATTCGCTTTGAGAAGTGGCTCTTCTTCAACTGTTTGCACTAAATATTCTTGTGGAAGTAATGGAAGTCTCACATATTCCATTAGTTCACCTAAATGGCATTGTCTTTCTTCAAGATCATGATTTACCCATGACACAACACATTCAAATACCTAAAAAAAAAAAAAATTGCTTGTTAGCAAATAAAAACCTCGTCAAGATGGCACAAATAAAAAACGCTGCTGAATGAAAATAAGATGAAAAGTAATTCGACAAATCTAAATATATAATAATACCTTCTCCTCGGATTTTACAGCAAGTCTGTCTGAACAAATCAATTTGCATACTTGAAGATGTGATAGCGCTAAAAATTCTTCACATTCCACCACTTCACTGTAAAATATGTTTTAAAAACCATGAAAACACAAATCCATAAGTGTAAACCAATTCTTATCCACGAAGTGTAATCACAAATTTAGAGAAGTCCTTTCTCATACCCGGGAAACCTGATAGTTCGCTTATTACAATAACAATACAATACAAAAGTAGTGTTCCGATTAGGATATATGTTATAATAGACCTCTTGGCAGACTCTTGTACGTAACTAGAATTACCAGACAAGGTCTGCCACTGGAATTAGTCCAATTTTTGCCATTCTTTTCAATATCTGCAGTCTATACACAAGCGTAGTGACTACGTTAAAATATTCGATATTTCTGATCTGCGGATGATATCATTTAATCGGAATTTCAAATATAAATTAGCAAGATGGAAAATTCATATGGGAATAACAGAACTCTCGCGATTTTCCCTGGACACACAAGCAATGTATTCGATATTTCTGGTCTGCGCATATCATTTACTCCGAAATTCAAATATGCAGATGGAAAGTGTATATGGGAATAAAGGATTTTCGCCGGTTTGTCTAGACCTCTTATCCAAGCTCAATGGATCATGGGACTCTAATCATGGATCAAGGAGGTATTTTATGATATATAGCTCATATATATTGTGATCCAAACATATAGGGACCAGCACTTTGAACCTTATCTAAGGCAAGGGTACTTCGGTGATGAGACCATAACTGACTAATTAAACTTTAGTTTAAAGTAAACTCAAAGCAATCAATGCTCCAAAAATTAATAAGTGTATAAAATAAATATGACAAATATATACTCCCAAAGAGCTTAATTAATTTAATAATTATTCATCTATCGGCTGGTATGTGAAGAAGGTAGTTTAAACATTCACATCACTCTAGGAGCCATACGATTTACTTAAAAATAATGCTCTGTGCCACCGAAAAAAAGGTTTAGTTTGAGCAGGACAAAAGGATATAAGAAATGTTATCAATGTCTCTTATTTATATCATCTCTCTTAAGAATATTAGAGCATATGCATTTTGGTATTTTTCAGTAAGGTTACACATTTCAATCAAAATAAACCTCTTTTATGGTCAAGCCTAGAAAAAAAAGTAAGTTTGACAGAAAAAAGATTTAATTTTACTGACATTGATGCAATTTGAAATTATGCAACTGCCAATTTTTAAAATGAAATAGATCCTTAAAAATAAATGTTTGATATTAAGAGAGAGGGGGCATTATTTTTTCTTCAGCATGCGGGAAACAAATACGTCTTGTAATGTATTACTAAAATGCTGATAATTCTTTAAAATATATAACTGCACATTGAAACCATCTTTGGCATCTTAAGGTGTCGTTCAGTGGTTTAACAAAGTGTTTGTGCTATAGGGATAAAAATGTGTTTCTCCAAACTATAGTAATATTGATATAAAGCCTAGCCAGCGTTTTATCCAAACGGAATAGTATCTAACTGTAATATTATTTTGAGAATTTGTCATTGTACAGAACATTGGGATAGAAAGACAAAAATTCTGTTAGATATCTTATTCTTCATTGAAAGTAAGAATTGTTGAAAGTTAAGACTGCATACAAGCATTATGCTTTTAAAAGTATCAACAATAATGAAGAGGATTACTAACGAATAAAAATAGCTGCTAAAAGCAAGAAACTAATGCAAAAAGTGTAAATAAAAAGAGCAAGCCACGAACAGAACAATAGTTTTATTTCAAATTAACAATCATAATGTAAATTTTGCTTACGAGAAATGTTGTTCAATAAATGTTTCAGCATTAGCTAACAATTCAATACAACCATGTAGATCAGCAAATGCTCGAATGCCCAGACAATTTGTTGGATGAAGTTGGGACTGCAGAAAATCACAACATGCATCACGTACGTCTGAAAGTTGTAACAGATTCGCCGCCGGCAGCAAAACCTGTTAAAAGAATACGACATCTTCATTTTTTTAAACCATAAATCAACAATACAGCAGAGTAATTAAAAAATCGACAAAAAATTTCTATTTATTGAAAAACTGAATGTTTGGTTAAAAAGTCCTAACCTGTACATTTTCCTCGGTTACATGAATTTCAGCAGTATAAACATAATCTATGAGTAATTGTAGAGCATATGGATCCACGCCTTGAAGTACTATTCTTTCTTGCCTGCTTTCTTCAAAACTTGTAAACATTGCGTGAAAATAAGATGAACATGCGGCCAGTACCATTTTATGGGCAGAAATCTCAACACTTTCAGCAACAAGGCGAACATCACAAAGTAAATGTTGTCTGCAAAAAGTTTACGTACAATGATTTCTTTTTTGTAATTAAAATCTGTAAAGTGTTTCATTTTCAAATCTTCATGGTTAAACACAACCAATTTTCCTTGACCCAAAAAAGTGTAAAAAAAACCTTATTAAAACAAGAGAATAATGTTCTAGAAATACTTACTTTCTCATTTCATTAAGTACTTCAAAAGCTCGCTGTGTATGCACTTGATTTCTATATGGTGTTTTCTCTTTGGTACCAGATCTCGGTATTTGTTTCTGTGAACTTTCATCCAGCGAATTCTGGCTTGCATACCTCAGCAAAAGGCAACTGCTCATAGAATTCATATTATTTCCAAAATGAAATCATTAACGACTTCAGCTAATTCATCAGCTTAATCAATTAGTGATTAAGCTAAAACAACAATAAATTTTTTTTTTGCTTAAACACTTTACTTACACTATAGAAGAAGACCTACAAAAAATTTAAATAAGTGAATTATTACCTCCCACGATCCACTCCAAAGTCAGCAGATAAATCCATTTTTAGACGCAAAAGACTTTTTTGACAATTAAATATATGACATCTTATATATGGGTTAACAAGTGAAGGTTAACCTAACAAAATTGTTTTAATGATTAAATGTTATGAAATAAAATAGACACTAAAAACTAAAACAAAAAAATACTATTTAATAGCTAAACTTTGTAGTCACAGTTAGATAACCTTGCTAAAAGAAAAAATTAGAATTAGAACCTCTTCAGAAGTGGGGGAAAAAACTTTTTCAATGCCATCTATGAACTTTGAAAAATAATTATAAAACTCACAAAGTAACTTCATCAAAATTAAGCATTATCCGCCTGACTTCAATTAAAAAAATATCCATGGGTTTTGCCAAAAAAAAAAGTTATGTGCCTGAGTTTTTATTTATGAATTAAACAAATTCGAACAATTGTAAATATTTCGTTTTTGATATAAATCAAATTGTTCGAACTAATTTGATTTGTTTATATTTGATGACTTATCGAACTTATTTTCTACTGGTAACCTGCAACTGCGGAAGGTACAGCATGAGGAAGTGTTTATTTTAAATTGGTTATTGACGGATGATAAGGAATTAGGGCGCAGGTGCGGTTGAAGAGGATGTCGTGTTTATTGTGGCTACCCTCATCCGTTACTCTCTTATCACATGCAAAATAAACATCAGTGTAGTTCACGCCTTATAAAACGTAAGATCGCTAAGGCACCTTACAACAGACAGCAGTTATCACTGTTACTGGTAAGTAAAATAAATACTATTTATTCTAAAAATAACAATGGAAACATTTGTATGGAACTTAGTAATGTAGGAAACTTTTTAAATGCGTATCTGAAACATTAAGTATCTTTACTTACTTCAACATAAATGTATCCACGAAGATCGATTTGCTTCCTTGTTCAGCCCTAATCATACTGATTACATTGCTTTTTCTATAGATTTAGACTGTTTTCTTTTTTCCAACTATTAAAACATGACAAGTCTAGAACCGAGCCGAAATTTGAACCCACGGATTTGTATTTTGCTTTCACCATATGATTGTATTAAGTATTTTATCATTATCGAGGATGAGCGAGGAGCGCGTCTGCATGCTGTTTGACCCTTAAATGCTTTCGAGTTTATCCACTAGGAGCAGCACTAATGGACCCCCAATACCCCAGCATAGCACTATCTTTTACATTTTACAATGTGCTTCACTCGCTTGAAGGTAACGCACGTAACTGTATGCGCTCTCTTCTATAAAATCGTGTTTCTCAACTTGAGTTCTTGCTTTTGAAGTGTTAGTGCTATTTGTGTGTGACCTGTCGCTTAGTGTGTGACCTATTAAAATCAACAATAATTTTATTAAAATATCTCTTATTAAAGTAAAGTGCTTGAAACAGTAATTTTTTTTTCTCCACCATCTCAGCTTTAGCATATTACCCAGTTTTATACAACGGAAGACCATAGAAAATTATGTAAGTAATTAATAAATAAATCCTCATAATCTAAAAGATGAAAAATAATTTCGAATATTTTTTCCTAACCTGTACCGTTGGAAACGTATAGATAAATTGCGTCATACTTGTTCCATTTTCATGACTCGCTTAACTTAGTGATAAGGATACTAATGAATTGTTCATGCAGGAAGAGGCCTTTTTGACCGGGTAGCTAACGGAGGGGAGAACAAAAATAGCCTAATGCTTAAACACTGTTTGAATTTGCCGCGATCTCCCACCTCTTGATTCTAGAAAGAAAGAAAAAAAAATTATATATTTTCCATCCCTTTGCGATAACGGTTCTTTTGTAACCCTATCTTATCCTCCCATTGTTTACTTGTGATTTATTTTCATTCCATAGCTGGTCAGCTGTTATATGGCGCAGTGTTGCCATTTCTCGAGAAGACGAAGCTAAGTACCTATTGAAAATTATTTACAAAAGTTTAAAGGGAGGGGATTTTGTTGCATATAAAATAGTTCATTCATAAATAAAGGAATAATTTTAATGTAAATACGATTCGCAGTTTTTGATATTATTACGTTTATATCCAATGTAATAAATGAGGGAATCCTTGCGTGAAGAATTCTTAGATAAAAAATTATACCATTTTTTTTTTCTCGACTAGAATGCATTTAACGTTTAGTTGATTTTTTTTTTGTAAGTGAAGGCTGGTTTTTAATGCTATTTTCTTAATTTATTGGCTGAAAATACGTTGTGCTTCCAGTATAAAAAGCAATAGTATATATTTTTACTTTCTCTAATTTTAATCATTTAGTGGCATTAAATTTTGCCAATTCATTTATTTCAATGCGTAGCGATATCCCCTGACTTTCTCTTACTAAACACTATTTTCATAACTAGTAAAATTTTATAAGCTGAGAGGTATTTGGCAAACTATAATTACTATATTAAATTTATAGTTTATGAATTGAAAATAACAAATAAATTTTATAGCATTTTTATTTTTTGCTAGTTTAGCATTCCAAACGTTTGAAATTTTACTTTTCAAATGATGTCAGATTTGGTTGGATATATATTTTGTTTTCAAAAATTTGTCTAATAATTACATTTTTTATATATTAAATAAATATTTTGTTTTCGAATAGACGTCAGAATCTTTACAACTATAAAAATGAATACAATAAATATTTAACCTAATTTTTAAAAGAATCAATTTTATAGGAACCCTATATCATTAGACTAATCTGTTCGAAAATTTTTGTGTTTATAGTTTATTTACATAATTGTAGGCACACAAAACAAACCAGTCCCTTTTTTCTTGTGGGGGGGTAGACATACAAACGTATTAAGGTGAAAACTCAATACGCAGTATTTCCAATTATAAATCACCTTTCAACTTATTGTATTTTTACTTTCTTATCGGTAGAAATTTAAGTATCTAAAAATTAATAATGAATTTCAAGGTGTTCTTGAATTTATTTTTTTGCTGCTTCTCGCTTTGCCTCAATTCTTTTCTTAGACCAGCAAACTCTCGAATGTTAATTGAACTTTTTCTTTCAATCAGAAATTATTTTCCACATGTAAAAGTTGGCTTTACCTACACATGGTGGAGTACATGGATTAATTAGATATTTTAGGATGAAATACTGAATGTGCCTACACAGCAGATCGTCCAGCTCAGAAATACTGCAATTTAAAGTTTTGTTCTAGCCATTCTTGAGATAATTCGAAAGAACTCAAGACTTACTCTACAGAGTCGCACTTCCGGTTAACCGATTTATTTTTTCAAATTTAGTATTACCAAGCAATGCTTGTGCTATACCTTAGTTATATAAATGGTAGAATCATACATTACATATGTACTAAACTGATAGTTTCGAAGAAAGCTTCATGTTACTGTTACTCCAGAACACCGACAAAAATCAGTTTTCCTGGAAATATATTTCCAAGAAAAGTGTAAAATGCTATTTAAAAGAAAATTTGAAGCGGTAGCAATACTTTTCCTAACTTGTAAGAGAACGTAATTAATAACGATATTATTTTTTTTTTAAGGATACTGAGTTTCAGCCACTTTATTTACATTTTAATTTTAGATTATTTTACTGCAATAAGATGATTATTTTCATAAAAGGAAGAGTAAAAAACAAAAAACACAATAATTGGTATTGCAGAATGACATCACTTGTTTTATATTCTTGTCTTGTCTAGTATAAATTATCTTCTTCTGCCTTTTTATGCCATTAACTTTGTTTTTTTTAAACAAAATTTGATAATTTTCTTCATTTTATTAAATCATCAGATTAGATATTTTGTAGAACTTTTCCCTTTTTCGTTTTTTGCAATTTAAGTGCAAACTTTGATCCAGTATATTCCAATTTCCGGCGACTCAGGAAATTGGAATTAGGTTTCTATGTTGACCTTTGTCTCAGATCGTTTTTGTTTTTGCAATACAATGTTCTTTACATTGCGCTCCCCAATAACGCGAATTTATACAAAGCGGCAAAAAAAATTGGGATTCTTATAGAGCGCGGTAAACTGTCCTATATGACGCGTACCTAAATTTAATATTGGTTTCCACTTTTTTTTTTTTTTTTAAGAAATACATGATACGTACACTTAACTGTCGTTTAGTAAATGGAATGGACTTAGAATACGTAAGTAAATGGAATGGGAGCAGGATTTGATGGTGTAATGAGAACCTACGAAACTTAGATTTACATTTTGAACGATTTTACTGAGGTAAAACAGTTTATGGGAGTAGAGTGACGGAGCCAAGAGTTATGATGATTGTATTTAAATATCAGTTTGCATGGCTAAAATACTTAATAGTTTTTATAATTATGTAAATGCCTATTTTCTGTTTAGTTTTTTTCTTTTTCGAAGAGCTAAAGGTTTGAAACAAATTATTGAAAGCATATTGTATGCAGTACAGCTACAAAGATTTGAAATTGACCCACTTATGTAATCACTTCTGGAACATTTATTGATTTGATAAGATACGTTTTGTATATGGTGGAACATATCCCCCGCTTTATACGTGATGAGTCTACTGTATTGACTTATGAAACACGGAAACTTGTAGGAAGCATATATTGTTGGTATCATAAAACCCAATAGTCCTTCAACAATAAGTAATTATGATTTTCAGTTTCCCGCAATTTTCTCGAAGACGGGCCGGCGTTTCCTTAAAAGCTTTAAAGAAAGTATTTTATGCAGTTCTATCAAAAAAGTTTTTTTTTTTCCTAGGGTTCTGTACCGCGACCATTTATTTGATCTATTGTACCCTCCCCCTGGTGCCTAAGATGAGCTAGCTCATCTATAGCACCCTCTCCAGGTTTAACTCCCTGAGAAATCTCAGGATCCTGGAAGGTTCTAGGGTAGGTATTTCTTCCTCCCCTATCTGGTAACAGCCCAGACTACTAAATCTTCTTTGAATGACGGCATCACAGTCCGTGAGGAGGTGTATCGGAGTTTCCTCCGCCTCTCCACAGAATCTGCATATGCCGTCACCTACTAGGCCAAGCTTTCTCAGGTGCCCCCTGAGTCTGCAATGCCCCGTAAGGAATCCCGTAAGAATACGGATCCTATTCTTACTCAGACTGATGAAGGCTTTCGACCTTTCCTGGTTATAACCGCCCAGACAGACCTTGGCCTGCCTCAGTCCCGGGATGGTGTTCCAGAGACGAGCTCTTTTAGCCACCTCCTCCTTCTTGATTTCTTCTAGAAATACTTGGTCACTGACTCCACAAAAGGGCTCTGGCCCAATAAGAGGAGATACAGCGCCTTCCTTTGCCAGGGCGTCAGCTGCCTCATTACCTTCCACGCCGACATGTCCCGGCACCCAATGCAGGGTAACTTTATTGCTCCTGCCTAGTTCATTAAGTTTGCCTAGGCAATCCCATACCATTTTAGAACTGAGTACGTAAGAGCTCAGTGCTTTAATGGCCGCCTGACTGTCGGATAGGATAACTATCTCCTGATTCCGATATCCCCGATCAAGGTTCAACTGAGCGCACCTTCCAATAGCGTAGATTTCCGCCTGGAAGATGCTAGGAAACTTGCCCATGGGTTCTGAGTGTTTGATTCTAGGCCCAAACACCCCTGCCCCGGTTCCTTCGAGGGTCTTAGACCCATCTGTGTACCACTTAATGGCATGTTTGCTAATATGTCCAGGGCGGATCCATCGCTCCACTGTCCTTTCGTACTTAGCTTCGTAGAAAAATTCCAAACGAAGCTATATTTCTTAGTCATGCTATCTCTAGGAAAGTCCCAGGGGAGGGAGCCTGCCGAAGGGGGCATTCGCCTCCCACTCCCCAGCCCACATCCCCCCATGCCCTCCCTAGAGATTCTGAGGAGAGCTCCCTTCGCCGCTCGCTCCACCACTAAGTGGAGCGGTGTGAGATTGAGAATAACCTCAATCCCGGCTGTAGGGCACGTCCTCATAGCTCCCGTCGTGCATAGGCACGCAAGGCGCTGTACTTTGTCAAGAGTCTTCTTGACCTTCTCGAGCTTTGCTCTGCTGTACCACGCTACTGCGCCATAGGTGATAATAGGTCTCACCATCATAGTGTACATCCAAATAAGAATTCGAGGAGGGCATCCCCAGGACTTGCCCGCCACCCTCCTACACACCATGAGAGTGCGAGTAGCATTTTATTTCAACATGCCTATTATCAAAAAAGTTACATTATGGGTGAGCATTGCTGAATTTCTGAATTTGAATAAAATCATTTAACCATAAGTCCGGTTTCCTAAAGTATTTTCGAATGTGTTTAGGTCCCTGTGCTCTTGGTTTTTGTCTTTCTTAGTTCATATTTAATTTTGATGGTATTAAATTCTCATCCATCGTCAAGAGTATGGCTATCAATTTTTTTTTTGTGTAGTGAGTTGACGTAAACCTTTCTGACGTAAAGTTTCTGTAACGCACTATACTGATTGTATACCGAGTTAATTATAATTTTACCCATTCTTTTTCTTTATTAGACAAGTGCACACATACACATATAACCCTTGCATAAAGCAATCAATCAGATCTGGTGCGTGCCACAGAAACTTAAGGTTTAGGTCAGCTGTGTTTCTTAGTATTGTCTGAAGCTGGATGAGAATCAGAAATCAGCCAGAACTAGCAAAATAGAAGCATGGGTTAGGACGGATAAAAATCATGGAACAAGTATTTTCTTTAAATGGATTTTGAAGGAGCTTAGTCATTTTATATTTAAGTCGAGCTTTGTTAAGATTGAAAGAAGCTAAACCCTACAATGTGATCACGTAAGCGGTAAATATTACGTCCATGAACCAACCACGTAAATGGAAATGATTTTCCACCACTTAAGTAAAGTTCCATGTTTAAAACAAAATTGCGACTTAGAAATGTAATAATTTTAATAACGAATATTTCACGCCAGATTTTTTTTGAATTGTTATATTTTCCGCTTGACCTAGTGTTTTCTTAAAACAATACTCCATTTTAGTAGGAACTATGCAAACATAGAAGAATGTAATGGGAAATAAAGTAAATATTTTGCTGAATATATAAACAAAAGTGTGCTCAATAAGCGAAAATAATTAAATTGTACTCAGCTGTAAAATGAATAAGTATTGAGTAATTTGTTTGTTGCATTAGACTAATAGTTGTTACTGTAGATATATAAAGTGAAAATGATTATAAATGGTAAAGACGCAACACTTGTCTGCTATCTTTTATGTTTAGGATCATTGTATGTGTGAAGGTGATTAAATACTCGACATTTTAAATTGTATTAGAAATGAAAGAGACAATTGTAGTTCTTTCATTTATTATGTAATAAGTTAGTGTGCCGTGTGTTGTTGTCGTGAATTGTATACAAGCATTTTTTAATTACCTCAGTGTGTTTAAATATTTACCACTTTAACAGGTTTAACATAGTCGTGTGTCTAAAAGTGAAAAAAAAATTGGTCAACTCACACAACTTTTTCTTCTTATTGCTTTTAATACAATTGTTTATAAAATGACAAATTTGCTATAAACTTCAAGTTTTAGTCATTTGACCTAACATAAAATATATTGAGGTGAATATATTCGGGGGACAAAGATCGCCGTGGAATGAGGCTCAGCCACATCTTTTATAATCTATCTATATGTGAGAATATAGATTATAAGGCAAGGATTGGAGGGTAGTGGCCGTATACTTCAATCCAGGCAACCTTCAAGGCACTTTCTTCACACCAAATAGTCTCAAGACTGGTGTGGGACAACCTAACTGCCCTAACCGAGGTGGGTGTTCGGAATAAGCTGAGACTCCCCTGGGTGCTGGGACATGCGGGAGTTTCTTAGCAACGAAGAAGGGTTCGAAGGATACCTTATAGGCCCCGAACCCTTCTGCGAGTTGTCCAGGAGCCTAATTAAACTCCTTTTAAAGGCTCGATAGAAGAACAGCGTCTACAATGGTGGGAGAGAACACCAAGTCAGAGGCAGGGTAAACTCTTTATCAAGAGACATTTGCCTAAATTTACCAGGAATCTACTGATTCATGGCCGAAGGGACATACAGCTAATAGTCGGTCTATTTTAACAGGCATTGTAAGCTGAATAGGCACATGTACCAATTACTACTGACAGATAACGCGTTATGCCGATTCTGCAGGGTCAAAGAGGAAACCCCGGTACAGATCCTTTGTGAGTGTGCCGGCCTAACACGGACAAAGTTTCTTCAACTGGGGACAAGCAATGCCGAAGTCACGAGTTTCATGACGGAGCCGCTCTCAGCTTTGCTAGGCCTGATTAAGAGGGCGAAGCTGAGGAATCTGCTGTAATTTAATGGAGGAACAAATACCTTACCAGGCTAGTAGTGAATGATGACATTGCAGTCCAGAAGGGAGCATCAGTATCATTGAATCAACCCCTTGTAGATTTGAAATTTAACACCACAAGTTCCGCAGAATTGCTTAAAATCGTTTTTTTTTTTTCCAAAAATATTGAAATAAAAGTGATATAGGTTCGTAACTGTGCAGTTAGCATTCCAATTAAAAGAATTCATCCTTTTTAAGAACAATCCAATAAAATTATTTTGCAAAGATGCACTTCTGGTTAACCGATCTTTTTTTTAAATATAGGAATACTATCAATATTTTTATTGGATATTAATAAAATATAGATGGTGTAACCGTACATTGTAGTAAAACGATACTTTAGAACAGTGCTTTTCCAAATTGTGATACGCGTAGCTGTGGGAGAACGCGGCGAACAGTTCGCGGGGGTCGTAAAAATTGCATTGATAATGGCGAAAAACAGGAAAACAGTAAAAAAATCCTCCTGTTCATTTACGAGAAGCTGTGTCTCACTCAATATTCAGAGGTATTATTAACAACAAATTTTATCCACAAAAATAGATTTTGAATAAATTTCAACTTCGACCATTATGTCTGCCAGATTCTAACATATTTCTCGTCTTATAGCCAAAAGGGGTTTAGTTAATTTTGTAAGGGCCAAGGCTTATGCAAACATAACGGGCAATGAACGAGTTTGATTCATTAGCCAAACAGGCAATTATTGAGGGAGTGATAATTGAAGGCAAAAACCAGCAACAAAGGATTTATTTCCTGTTATTAGAAGAAGAGTGTGGGGGGACACCTGGCAGGCCCAAGTTAGCCAGAAGATCATGGCATCTTGAACAGTTTATTTCTAAAAGAAGCATCACAGAACATTGTGTCGAATTTAGAGCAAATCATAGTGTTTGTAAAGCTTGCAATTCACAGTATTGGTGGTAGATGTAGATACTTATAGGGGATTATCACACTGCGACCTGAAAGATTTATTTTGCCTCACCGAACCTTCTCAGTTCACTACCGGCCTCCAAGCAGTGTTCTCTAGCTACAAACAACACTGCTTATCACCGTACAGTAAGTTGTAGAGGCTCCTAGAAAGAGAAAATCTAAGGACAGCATGCTGGATTGGAACCCGGGACCTCCGCATTGCTACCACTGAGCTAATCCCTTCCTTCCCCCTTGGCTTACGCCAATTAACTAGGGACGGAGACCCTAGTTTGTGTACTATGTTTCTCCTTGTCTGTAAAGAGTAAAGTTTATATAGTTTAAGTGTATTGTGTACTGTTCTGACGAAGTGCATGGAATACTGGAGCTGTGGTCTCGTTACTCCCCAAGTAACTACATGCAACAGATACTCCTTGCGGGCAAAGATGATGGTATAACACGCACATCATTTTATAGCGAATGCGGAGATTTTGAAACAATGGAAGATATTTATTTATGCTTTGTCCCGCGTATATGAGCGAAAGGAAAATAATATTTGATAGAATCTCTAAAACAATGGCAACTCCGTTTGACTACAAATCCAATACTACAAGCACCACATTTAGAAATATGTATTGCGTTCTCTTTTCTACCAAAAGGAAAGTGGAAGAAGAAGGACTTTTAATAATTATTGTGTGTAATGTGACCATTAACCATTAAAAAAAATGATTTTTGAGAATTGTGGAATTTATAGCGTTCAATTTGTTGTAATGTTTATTTGAATTAATCTCTTAATCTCCGACTTCTCTAAATTTAATGTTAGTACAAATAAGTATTAGTTGAAGTTTGAAGAAAATTCGTCATAATATATACTATTGTATTAACAGTAGTTAGTGAACGTTGTGTGAAGGTTTCATAACAGATTTTTGTGTTCAAAGAAAGACATTCCAAGTTGATGAAAGTATTATAACAAATTAGAAAGAAAGGATCGATTCTTTTTTTTTCACTGTTGTTTGTTCAATTTTCCTTTTGGTCTTGCCAAGTTTAATGGTTCGTTAAAAAAGTCTCAACTATTTTATTTCAAATAGATTTCTCTGTTTCCCCACAGCCATCATGGACTATTGATTAAAAACTACACTGCACTGCGGATTCTTTTACACCCACTATAATTACATTCTTTCGAAACAAAACACTTTATTTTGTCTTTTAGACAACAATGTCTGCTGTTCTGTACAAAAGTTCAGAGCTAATATGTTTATTATAATGTTTTTAAATGGTAAGATGGTTAAATCCCCCCCTCCCCTCCCACTCATCATAAAACAAATAAATTTAATGCCTTGAAAGTATGTTAATAATATGTATCACTAATTCTTTGAACTAACTTACCACACATAATACAAACTTTATGTTAAAAAAGTAAACATAAATTATTGGTTTCACGATAAAAATTAGAATTTATTATTAACCAGTTTATAGTTCCTAGAAAATGTTTAAATCATACTTTAAAGTGTTCGTAATTTTTTTTTTTAATTGGAAATGCGGAATGTATGTCAAATTTTTCACCATGAGGTCTCTCTTTCTTTTTCAGTGAGAAGTGTCAACATTTCTTTCAGCACTTTTAAGTGCATAATAGTTACTTAACAAATAAGTAATTTTACCAACTTTATTCTATTTTAACAATCTTTATTTTCCAACCGTAGATATATGTAATTTTGATTTAAATTTTAGGTAGTAAATGATAGGTTTTCCACGATAGGAAATTCTAGTTTAGTGTCCCTTCTCGAGGAAATAAATTATTTATATTTTGTACATATTACATTCAAGCAGTTACTTATATGAGATCAATTCTCGCCTAGCTCTATATCTTCGGTACTTCCACATTCTGTATCTACTTTAAATGGGCCACCCCACACAAAGCTGGCTAAAACCTGAGATATATATATATATATATATATATTTATACAGACCAACTCGATCAAGGTGGCACCTGGATAACACATGTCGGTATGATGCTAACGGCTACTTTTCCATGTCTAAAGACTTCATTCTTGCATCGGTTCTGCGTAAGGAGCTAGTGAAAATTAATCTCAATGACATAAGAAAAATCAACAATATGTACAGAATATATACGTATGTAGGTTGGAACCTTGGTTGCAGTCAGTTGCAAACAAGGTTCAGCTTAACTTTTATTTGAACACAAAAAAATAAACACTTATAAATTTCAACTTAATCCAACTCACACTTTTTATTGTTCCTTACCATCTTTACAAATAAGTAGCCTTCTAATTACGCCTTTACGTGTTTAAAACTCCTCAAAGGTACACCAAAAACCTTTCGCCTTTACTTCACGAAAACTTACTCTATAACCATGTGTTTAATCATCTGTAACCTCCTCTATCGATTCCCATCGTCACATCGATTCTACTCCCCTACATATGTATATAATTTATACCAATGAGAAAGGATATATATATTTTTTAATCTGTCTTCATGCAACTGTCTTTCATGCCTGTCTATCATGCAACTTCTTACAGTCTACCAGAGTGTCTAATCTCCTTCGGTAAATATTCAAGGAATTGATTCAGCGTCTTATATATATATGTGTCCGCGAGAGCGTCACAAGCATCAAGATGGTCTCCATTCATTTCACCCAAACCGTATAGGGCACAGAAATGGTCTTCTAATAAACCGATACGGTGCAAATGCGCCAGTAAGTAGTCTTACATCTTGTTTGTGTAACCGCAAACATGATTACAGTTTTTTTTCAAAATTTTTTGGGATAAGACTGCTGCGATCCATTAGAGGTTGCTATACTTTTCTCTCGAGCCTTTTGTTTCAGAATGGAACATTTACTTATAGTTCTAAAGGATTTTTATTATTATTATTATTATTATTATTATTATTATTTTTAAGGGGCACAACAACTAAGGTCTTGTGCGGATTTTGAATCGTATGGCATTCCTATACAGTCCCAATCCGTTTGTCCTTATGTAAGGCATTGTAAACTTTTCTTTTTTATTTCATAAAGTCATATTAGAAGCAGTGCTTAGAGATCTTTTAACTGGAACTGAAATTGTGTCTTAAGTGGTTTAAGAATTTTCTGTAAACCACTATTATAACGTTTTTCTTCTTACTTGCAATACTAACTGTACAGATATAAATTTTTATTTGACATTTTTCCGGTTGAGTTCTGAGGATTTATGATGACTGTCGTTAATTTCAAATGTTATTATTGGAGTTGTCTAGAGTGTAATACAATCACTTTGAAACACCGGAAGCATGCTACAGTCCCTTTCCCTATGGATAGGTTCAGAGTACCCCCACCACCTCTATATTAATGGGTTATCGAAAAAAATTATCAATTTTATAATTGTGTTAACTGCATTAAGAAAAAGTCGTGTGAGTATTTCCTAAGACATATATTTTTTTTTCTTCATTAATACGAACGATAGACATTACAATTTAAATTCATTTTTTAACTTCCTTTTTACACAATACGTGCTAACAACTAGACTATAAGTGTTTTTATCTTAAAAATAAGTACTTACAAAGAAGAACTGACCATCAATAAAAATTATTTAGGTCATTTTTGATAGAACTTTTAGAATGCCTGGGAGGACTGGTGACGGTCTGTCTGTCTCTACATGTAATGCATTTCCCTTTATCCATTTATCTCTTTATAGCTTCCTGGCTTTATTTTATCTGTTTGTTTCTATTAAGTAGTTATATTGTACAATTTATTGTACAATACACACTATTTATAGATATGTAATAGTAATAATTCAATATTGTTTTCTCATATCGTTTAAATAAGGTCTTTTGAAGTTTAATGCCATTAAAAGTCTATTGTTTATTATATTTTGAATTTATCTCTTTATATTATGTTTATTCATATTTATTATCTAATATGCCTTTCTTATCTTTATCGCAATTTCCACATTTATAATTGTAATCATTAAATTATCTTCCAAAAGATTTTGACTTTTTCTTTTTGTTGTAACAGGAAGTATTGCGATCGTAACCAATTTTTGATTGTGAGTTTTCACCGGAAATACATGTTTTGAGCATTCCCGGATTAAATCCTGTGGGAGGAGGCCTCTTAGTAGTCGAAATTTCGGGATCCAGTCTCAGTTTATCCTCTGTAATAGTTTATACCAATCCTATCTAAAATTTACCTATAATTCGGCCAATCAACATTTTTAATAAACCAATTTCAACAATTATTAATGTTACATGTCTGAATTTATAATCTTTTGTATGCAATTTAAGAATGATTGATTATAATTTTTTTTTTTTGGAATCAATATTATTGATTTCGGATGTCACGGAGGGAAAACATCAAGTTCAGATTTGTTTGAAATTCATTTTTGGAGTGTATAAAAATTATTATTTAATTAAAAGTGGTATTCAAATCGTCATGCATTAAAATTAAAATAAGATTTTTGTACGGCAATGGCCAGAGGGAGTTTTTAAAGTAAAAAGAATTCTTTGATGCTCTAAGTTTCGGTTACAATTGGTGCCATTCTTCAGGAGCTCTGTAAAAATTTATTGGAGAAAATACAGTATT